>JANQAP020546568.1:0-14612 GCA_026874005.2 Erythroxylum coriaceum | reverse complement strand
CTTTAGGGTATCTCACCGTCCTATCAGCTAGACCAAGCACTACACTAGTGTCTTTCAAAGCTTGAATACCCAAGGTCCTATAAACAGAGGTCGGTATGACATTAATTGCTGTACCTAAGTCAAGTAGGGCATGAGAAATGGTAGTTCGACCTATGGTACAGGGTATAGTGTAAGAACCTGGGTCTTTGCATTTAATAGGCAATTGTGGCTTAAATAAGGCACTAACACTCAACCCCAGTTGGATTCTCTCACTGTGCCTATACTTTCTCTTATTTGTGCACAAGTCTTTCAAGAATTTAGCACACTTAGGCATCTTTTTGGTCAACTCAAGCAATGGCACATTCACCTCAAGTTTGCTAAACATTTCAAACAATTCATCATTGTCTTTCTTGTCAACAAACATTTTACTAACCAAGTAAGAATTTGGAAAAGGCAAGTCACGAATGTTTACCTCATCACCTTTGGAGTCGGAAGGTGATCCTTTCTCCATTGGTCTCTTCATTATATTTGTTGTTGCCTCTTCATCATTTTGCACCACTGGTTGCTTTTGAGATTTCTCCAAGAGCTTCTTTTCTTGTAGGCTTTAAGAATGAAAAGAAACTTCTTTCTCAGCTTGGGAAATTTCTTGAGTAATTTTAGCAGGAGGAGACTCAACTTTTATTTCCTCATTAACTGGTTCTTCATCTTCTTCATTCTTTTTGAATTGCACTTTCTTAGCACCAATTTCCTTACCACTTCTCAATGTGATTGAATTCAAAGATTTAGGATTTATCACTGTGTTGGAGGGTATAGAACCACTACTCTTTGCTTGTTGTTCACTTAAATTGTTGGAGATTTGAGTAACAAAAGTGTTCAAGTTCTCATGCTTAGTCTTTATTTGCTCCAACTTAGAGAACACAGTTTGTAGACATGAGTCTATCTTATTTCCCATAGCATTCAACTTAGCATCGGTTTATGTCTTCTCTTGATCTAATCTTGAATTAATCCCGGCAATGCCCTTCATGATCATAGCAAATTCATCACCCTTAGAAAAAGAAGATGATGTCCCTTGATTAGGCACCATTTGATTAGAAGAATTTCCTTGAGTGTTGCCTTAATCCCCACGCCATCTAAAGTTAGGGTGATATCTCCAACCCGGATTAAAGGTATTGGAGTAGGGATCTCTCTTTTGATATTGGCCATTCTTACTTTGGTAGAGGGCAGAAACTTCTTCATATCAAGCACAATTATTGGAAGCATGCATCATAGACCCACAGTACTCACAACCGACTACTATCGCTTGAGAATGACCCACTGAATTAACTTGCTTGGCTTTCACATTATTTTTCAAAATATTGAGTCTTTTCTCCACTCGGTTTCCCAAAGCAGCAATTTCAGCAAGAATATCCTGGGAAGAAGCCGAAGAGGTATTGTACACTCTTCTTGTGTCTCCAGATTTAGGGTCATTGGTAGCCATCTTTTAAAGTAAGTCTCATGCAGCATTGGGACTCAATTCTCTGAGCGAACCATTTGCAGCGGCATGAATTGAAGGCTTATGATATGGAAGGAACCCTTCATAGAAAGAGTTGACTAGATCGTTCTTGGAAATATTGTGATGAGGACACTGGGCTAGAAGTGTGATGAACCTTGTCCAATATTCATGCATGGATTTATTATCTCGTTGCATAATACTAGTTATCTCCTTTTTTAGTCTTGAAGTTTTAGAAGCAGGAAAATATTCATCCAAAAATGCTCCCTTCAACTGATCCCAAGTCAATGTGGTGAAATGTTGAGGTAGTATGTAAAGTCACTCCCTGGCCTTGCCTTCTAAAGTGAAGTGGAATGCTCTCCTTAATACATCTTCAAGATTTGCTCTTGGTGGTTTCATGGAAGAACACACCATGTACATAGTCTTCAAATGCCTATGTGGATCATCACCTGCAAAGCCATGAAATCTAAGTAAGGAAGAAATTAATGCTCTTTTAATTTCAAAGTTCACATCATCAGTATAAAAGCCATAAGGGTCATAATCAACATTGGAATTATTAATCTCCCTCATGCTTCTATTATCCTCACCATTATTTCCTAGGTTGTTCTCACCTTGTCCATTGTTCCCATTAGGCCCATTATGTCCATTATTACCATTATCACCATCCATAGTTTCTTGCTCTAATTCAGAATCACTAATAGACAAGTGTTTACTAGAGGTAGCTCTCTCACTAGGTTCTTGTTCACTAGATGACAAACTCGACTCTTGTGAAATATGCTCCTCCTTAATAAGAACTTGACTTGTACCCTCTATTCTCCTCTCTTCTAATCTTTTTCACTAACCTCTCAAGTTCAATATTTAAGGGAATCAAAGGTAAAGCCTTATCACTCCTAGGCATAAACAGTAACAATAATAAAAAAAGAACGAGGTGCAAAACTGACTTGCACAATAAGATTCAAGTAAAAAAATGGAAAAATATGATGAGTGTAAGTGTGCGTGTGTGAGAATGTATGAGTATAAATGACTATACACTTAGTAGTGTATGAAAGAGTGTGAAAATATGTAATATGCACAAATAATCAAAGAATGTCAAAACTTCACCAATATGTACAAAGAAGCAATTTTCCCAAACTTGATTTGGAGAATGGACTCACCCACTCAAGAAAGTAAACAAGTAGGCTATAATCAAGCAAACAAAAGCAATGTAATCCACTAAACCACAACCAAGTCAAAAGCAAACTAAAACTTCTATCTAGTCAAGAAAATGCAAAATGCAAATGGAAATGAACTATGCAATACCAATGCAAGTATGAGGCTCAACAAATAAACCCAGTCAATGTTACTTGACACTTAGTTACTAGGGAACCAATTTCTTGGCTCCCCGGCAACGACACCACTTGAAACAACCTTAGTCCGATGTCGCCTTGTGGTTACTTCAAAATTTAACTAAGGATTGCATATAGTGCAACTTCGGGTCGTTCTCTTTGAGAAGCCGAAAATGAAATTAAATTCCTAAGTAACTAAATGCAATGCAACCTAAACTATAAAATGGGGTTTGATTTGGTTAATTATCACTAAAATTGAAATAAATTAAAATAAATATAAAAGACTTGTTTTTGGTATTTTAAATTTGAAATGAGTGATATGAGATGGTAATGAGTGAAAGGAGTGAAAAACACAAGTGATTAACAATGATAAAAGCAACCCTCCAATTCAATAGCACAGGCAATCATCACTTAAGCAGATATGGGAGTTAAAAACAATGAACCAAGAGTATAATAAAGCTTTTAATCCAACAACCGAGCCACCTCGAATTGTCACAAAAATATTTTCCAAAGTCCCAATTTACTAACTGCAACCAGAATAGTAAAATAGAACTAAGGATACTAGAATTCAATGCTTAATTATTACTCAATAATTAATAAAACGAAATTAAAGCCAGCAACCGATATAACGATTCAATAATTCAAGCCACCTTGAATAATCACCGAATATTCAATAAAATCTCAATACAAAGTCTTGACCCAAAACAAAGTAATGAAATTAAATCATATTCAACACAATATCAGTCGCTAAACAATAATCCAGCCACAAAAATCTTCCAGTACAAGATATAATTAATACGCAACTCCAAATAATTAAATAGTTATCCTAAGACCTAGGAATCACTAAATAATTAAATGGTTGGAAGATAAATGCAACAGTAGAAGCATCATCTTTCCTAGTTGGCACTGCCTCTACTCATCTAGACACATAATCTACTACAAGTAATATATATGAAAACCCAAATGACGGAGGAAAGGGACCCATAAAATCCATGCCCCAGACATCAAAAATTTCACAAAAATGCATAGGTCTTAAAGGAATTTCATGCTTTCTACCTAGACTCCCAAACCTCTGGCACTTATCACAAGACTTGCAAAAAGCATAAACATCTTTGAACAAGGTAGGCCAGTAAAGCCCACACTCTAAAACCTTCCTAGCAATCCTATTAGCACTAAGATGCCCCACACAAGATAAAGAATGTGCAAAGGTAAGGATAGAGTGGATCTCATTGATAGGAACACATCGTCTAATGATCTGGTCACTACATTGCTTCCAAAGAATTGGAGCATCCCAGATATAGTATCTTGCTTCCCTCTTCAGCTTATCAACCTGAAACTTAGACATAGAAGGAGGCACAAGGTCAGGGACAATATAATTTACAATATTTGAGTACCAAGGCTCCTGAACCGCCAAGGCAAAAAGTGTAGAATCAGGAAAGGAATCAACTGTAAGATCAGAAGAATCAACTCCCTCAGTGCCTTCAGGTAACCGACTAAGGTGGTCAGCCACATAATTTTCTGCTCCAGCTCCATCCCTAATTTCAATTTCGAACTCCTGCAGTAACAAAGCCCATCTCAGTAGTCTTGGTTTAGACTGGGGCTTCTTGAACAAGAACCGCACCGCTGCATGATCTGTAAAAACAACCACTCGAGATTTTATCATATACTGTCTAAGCTTATCTAAAGCAAAGATTATAACAAAAAGTTCCTTCTCGGTAGTGATATAATTCACTTGAGCGGAGTCAAGTGTCTTGGAGGCATAGGCTATCACTCTAGATCGTTTTTCCTCCCTCTGACCAAGCATAACACCAACTGCAAAGTTAGAAGCATCACAAGACAGTTCAAAGGGCAAATCCCAGTTAGGTGCAGTCAGAATAGGAGGTGAAACAAGCGAAGATTTCAAAGTGTTAAAAGCATGTCTACATTTATCATCAAAGTGAAAATCAATGTCTTTTTTCAACAATGTAAAAAGGAGTAAAGCAATTGTACTGAAATCTTTCACAAAGCGCCTATAAAACCCTGCATGCCCCAAAAAAGACCTCAATTCTTTAAGACAAGTAGGATAAGGAAGTGAAGAAATGATTTTAATCTTAGCTCTATCAACCCCAATCCCCTTTTGGGAGATTATGAAGATTATGCCTAAAAGCCCACAGGTAATTGCAGTCGTCAAATTCACCTTCGCAGAAGGATTTGACTTGCCTGAGATACATCGTGACAGGTTGAGTTGAGGAATTCCACCATAAAGCTTCTGGTTACCTGATAAGAAAACTGCAGTTGCATTTTCATGTAATACATAACGATACCTTAATTATGTTCCTGAATCGAACGTGAAAGGGAAAGAAATGAAAAAATGTAGAAAATACCAAATTTTGGTTCCATAACTTCAAACGAGTTTTCCGAAGTCGAAGCGAGCGCGAATCCACCATCATCTTCATGGGAACTCCTACCGGAACGAGATCAACGTCTTTCAACAATTTTCTCAAAGCATAAACTCTTTTAACGAGTCAGAGAATCCTTATACTTACGATTGATATGAGCAACTGCAGGAGACCTTAACCTTTATATATAGCATCTATATCGGGCTTCCCCATCATAAGACCTATATAAGTCCAATCTACACTAATTGGGATTCATTTTCTACCCGAACTTTGACCCATTAATTTAGATCATTTATTGGGTCACTTTATTATTTTTATCTTGATCAATGTGTGCCATTGGAGATAAGCAAAGTGCAGGATGGATGGGTTATGCTAAAATAGCATAATTGTTTTCTGTCTTCAGTTTGCTATGACTTTGTGTCATTTGATGCCATCACTGTGCTCCTTATTAGTTAACAAAATGGGATGTTGGTATTAGGACTGTTGTTTCTTTATGTTTTTGTTTTAGATTTTGGCAGTTTTATATAGCACCATGGTTTGCTCAGCACCATCCTCATCAACAACAATCTTTTCTCCATCTATTGAACAGCCAAACAGAGAAGCTTCTTCTTACCTTTTATTGTTCTTTTAGTTTGCTTTTTGGTTCCTGTTTCATATCTTCTTTGGTTCTATTTTATTTTATTTATTTATTTACTTATTTAATTATTATTAAGTATTTATTATTATTATTATTAGTATTAGTATTTATTTGTTTTTATACATTTATGTATTTAATTTTATTTATTTATGTATTTTAGTTTTATTTATTTACTCTTTTAACCTACGTTACTTATTTGTATTTTTTGTATTATTACTATACTACTTTTTTTCATGTCATAATCGTATGTGAGTCTACTGAAAATAGCCTCTCTACTCTGTGGGGGTAAGGCTACATACTATCAGACCTCTCCAGACCCCGCTTTGTTGCAGGATTTCGGACTGGGTGATGATGATGATGATCTTGATCAAATTACGTAACTTAACCGATAAGTTATTGAAAAACCAAAAAAATGTAATTAAATGTTGTTCAACTTTATGTAAAATGTCAAAAATATATAACATTCTCCCCCTTGGACAATACTTAATTGCAGTATTGAATCAAGTTAAAAACAGTTTAAAAAACTCGATTAAGCTACGTTACTGTATTAGTCGACTAAATTTAGAAACAACACATTTGATCCAAAGATAACGAAAGTCCATCATTCTGTCCTGCAAAGCTTTCGATACCGAAAATTATCAAATACATGTGTCATGTGTGACACAGATCCAATACAATCACACATATCTAATACCTCACTAACATGAATAGAAAAATGGAGTGTGACAGACTAAGATGATATCTGTATGATCTAAATTATATCATCTTCGTTTGTAGGTCTCGATTTCTTTAACTTTATACTAAACCACATATGCTAAAATGCATTAAAGAAATCATGTTTTCTCTCACTGAATGTTAAACAGCATTAGAGAAAACTTTATGTTCTCCAACTGAATAACTTATATCCCATATGTCATATCAAACTTTATGGATATCTGTGTAAAATTGTATGTGTCTAAATGACATAGGCTCAAGGTCAATCTGTATATATGCCCAATGACCTTTAAATGCTTAAAATTAACACAAATCTTAAGACTTTCATACGTGTTATGACAATTTATGATAATACGTATTATTGAGGATAAACGATCATCATCTTTATTGATGAATCACCATACTGTCATAATATATCAAATGTACAAATGTACATGGAGCAAACATAATGATCCTCTAACTAACAGTGTCTAAGGACTGTAAACCACTCATACTATATACTTGTTTTTCAAACACAAGTGGGCGAAGTCCTTTAGTTAAAGGGTCGACTTCAGTTCCTTAGTCCTTAAATGCTCCAAACCTTAATGTCACCTTTTCCTATCAACACCTTTATGGTCTAGAATTTGATCTCTAAATGCTTAGACCCTGTGATATTCTTATTGTTGTTATTAAACAACACTGCAGTAAGATTATCACAGTACAACCGAATGAGTCTAGCTACTGAATCAACTATAGACAACTCAGAAATCAAGTTTCTGAGTTAAAACATCTGTGAAGCAGCCTCATAGCATACACTCTGCATGCATGGTCGAGGAAGTCACCCGTGTCTACTTGACACTCTTCCACGACATTGTACCATCTGCAAATATAAAAATGTAACCTTAAGTGGACTTTCGTTCAGTCAGACACGTAGCTAAAATTTGAATCTAGATTCCCTATGAGGTTTAGACTATTGACTTTTACATATGTCAACATATAATACTTGGTTCCCTTTAAGTATCTCAACACCCACTTGACTGCATTCCAATAGTCTATACCTGGGTTAACCAGATATTGACCAAATAGTCTAACTGTAAATGCAATGTTCCGCCTAGTATATACCTGAGTATACGTCAGGCTATCGACCATACTAGCATACGGAACATTTCTCATAACCTCTCTCTTTACTTTATTCTGTAGACATTGTGCCAAAGATAATCTCTCACTATGAGAGATAGGTGCTATGATAGGTTTACTGTTAACCGTATTAAACCTTTATAGTACATACTCAATGTCTGCACTATGTGAGAGGCATGATAAGTGTTGAGATATGTCCCCGTGAATCTGAATATCTAGGACAAAAGATGCTTCACCAAGGTCCTTTATGTCAAAATGCTTAGCCAAAAGTCGCTTAACCTTATGCAACATAGTCAAGTAATTTGAAGTGAGTAGTGTATCATCCACATGCAACAATAGAAAGATAATTTTGCTCATCACATGTAAGTTATCACTTTCAGGAGGCTTGATGTAAACCATATATTGATCTACTTAACGAACAAACCATGTCAGTTCCATCTAGATCCTGAAACCCTTCAGGTTGTTCCATATAGACCTTTTCATAAGGGTTCTTATTTAGGAAAGTGGTTTTGACAGCCATCTGATGTAACTCTTTATTATCATGAGCTACAACTGTTATAAGCACTCAAACTGCATCCTCCAAGGATACGGGAGAAATGGTAACATCAAAGTTAACCTTACTCCCGAAGTGAACCATCGGGCAACTGAGCCAACCCATGAATCACTAAACTGTATCCCAAAATCCTTTAGGTCTTGAAACTTCATTTACAACTGACAAGTTTATAATTCCGCTGCATATCAACTAGCTCCCAAACCTGACCATGCTTCATGGCTTGCATCTTATCAGTCATTATATCCCACCACAAACCCGCATTGGGTTTAGAAACAACTTCTATAAAAGTAACTGAATTCGTAATATGTCTAATATCATAGTCAAGTCTACCTAATAAACTATGTAATTAGATAGGACAGCAGGTCGTCTCACTATAGTGGATTTACATAACTGCATTAGATTTTGTACCCCAGGAACCTCTATATGTGCAAGCATGAGTTCTTGTTCCTGTACAGGCATGGTACTAATATCTAGATCCACTGGATCTAACTATATGAGTAGTGGATACATGATAACTGTAGTATCCATTCTGCTATCATTCGAAGGGTTAAAGGGCCCACCATCATCACAGACATCGTATTCTAGAAACTTAGCTTTTTGTAATTTCACTATTCTGATCCCACCTTTTCTTTACAGTAAAATCTGTAATCTTTAGAGTGGTCAGGATATCTAACTAAATAGCAATAAGGAGGACGAGCATGCAATTTATCTTTATAAGGATTATACTACCCAAGTAAGGCAACCCCTTACACAAATGTGTGTCATGCTGAGTTTTCACACTTCTAGATAATCAGGTAAATTAGTCATGTTCTGTATTGACTTGTTCATGTCCTTTAGGGTGTTGTTATGCCTTTTGGCAACGCACCATAATGCTTAGGATTACCTAGCATAATGAATCAAGTCATTATTCCAACCGATTCTATATATCTATCAAACGGACCTTTTCAGGTCATGACATACCATGTTTTCCATAATACTCTCCTCCACGGTCAAATCTGACACTCTAGATGAAGTTTTCCAATTAGTTCTTAACCTTTAGTCTTTAAGCAAGAACACATTACTATAATGGGAACAAATGTCAAAATACATTTAGAATTGCACAACGTAATTGTATAAGGTCTACCGATATCCATATGTATCAGACCCAAATAGTTAGAAACACAAGTTAACCTCTTTATCCTTATTTCAGTCAACTTACCCCTGCAACAGTCAACATATGTTTCCAGATCACTACAATCTAGAATTGAAATAATGTTTTCCTTATTCAATCTCTCAACCCTAGTTCTGGAAATGTGGCTCAAACTTTATGCCGTACCATGTATGATTTATCATTCGTCAGGGTTCTTCTTTATGACTTGTTCGGTAAGATATGAAAAGTATATATTTAATTTGGGATAAGACACATTCTATACAAACTATATGACAAGAAAGCTGTACCATTATGTTTTGCATTAAACAACAACTGCACAAGAGAAGAATTAATACATAACTTTCTATGCCCAAAATTGATACAAAGATCAAATATAAAATGTGTCGTCTAAAAAATCAAATGAACCTTGTAACAAGGTTCAGTACATACATCCCCTATAGATATTACTTCCACTTCTTCATTGCTATTAACCATCAGTTTCTACTTCCCTTTATTTGGCTCTATCCTGGATATGAACCCTTAATGGTCCCAGTTTTTCTTTCTAGACCTTATACTGTTGGCTTCTTTATTTCATGCGGACCTTTACCAGCACTGGATGACCAGCATCAGCGTGTAGAGAAGATTTAATCTTTCTATCTTGGAACTTAACAGGCTTCATCTTTGCCTTCCCTTTAGTTACTTCGAGGGTTATAGGAGTATCAAGCTT
The DNA here is from genome assembly GCA_026874005.2 of Erythroxylum coriaceum. Classification (NCBI taxonomy): domain Eukaryota; kingdom Viridiplantae; phylum Streptophyta; class Magnoliopsida; order Malpighiales; family Erythroxylaceae; genus Erythroxylum; species Erythroxylum coriaceum. The sequence continues at coordinate 4,565 of JANQAP020546568.1, read as the reverse complement.
GAGTTTCTCCTCCTCAACAACACAATGAACAATCAAAGCATTGAAGTCCCATTCCTCATCTAGTAAATAATATGTCATCACCAGAATACTAAACTCTGAAGGGAGTATATTCAGAGTCTGGTGAACTATGAAGACATCAGGAAGAGGAATATTTAGCATATTTAGTCTACTGTGAAGATGAATCATTCTTGATATGTACTCCATCACTCCCCCTTCTCCCATATACCTCAAGAAGAATAATTCTTTCATCCAGGCACTTGTCTCAATATTAGGTAAGACTGTGTACCTTTGGGAGACATTACCGAGAAACTCCTTTGCTATGTCTGTGTCTGGAAGTCCACTAAGCAGATGGTCAGGTATGGATCTTTCAATGGTCGTCAGACATAGTCTGTTAGACCGATCCCAGGTTGCATAGAGTGCTTTATGAGCTTTCAAGCTCATAGATGTAGGTGGAGATGGCCTGTCCATTCGTATGGCCATATCAACCTCAACTATCTCCATAGCATTCAATACATCCTCTGTCCACTTCTTCATATTGAAACCGGTCAAGGTTTTAATGGTGACACTGATATTATTGACTGAAAAGGTGACCGTAAAATAATAATGTATAGAGCAGCACAAATGCAGGATAACAGCGATTCTCAAAGTCACTGAATAGTATCTTTACTGAGAATCTGGTCACATATATTATGAAACACTTGTGGGCTGAATACATAATATATGCAACTAGACCTCCACATAAAAGCCATTAGAGTACAAACCATCAACTCTCATGACACTACCACCTGTGGGTGAATAGATCATTCAAGCAATGTCTTTCCTCTATCCAATGCCTTTATGCACATCTCAAAATCTCATGTAAGGCCAATATGTGTGGGCAGAATAACCAAACATGAGACCAGAGACATCCCCCAACATGCAAGCAGAACAATTCAAAATACTGACTCGAAAGGCTATTGTGGTGACTACATCCTCATCAACACTCAAAAAGTCCACAAACACAAGGGATACATCTTTATGTTATCCTCACATTCTTTATGGGCATATGGTATGTGACAATGTAACATAAATAAATGCAAAAACCCAAATGCATAACTTCATTGTCACACACTAGTACTGAAGATATTCTCTGAGAACTTTATTTGAGACTTTCGTAAAGGAAAAATCTCATTAGAGTAACTATCGTGTGTAACTGAATACTGAACCAACCATCCGAGAAACGAGAACCTCATGTATCTCTCTTATGGCAAGTTCGTTACATGAAAATTAAAAATGGCTTTAGAATGTCTTAATTCCTTTTCCGAGTGACTATTATGCAATCCCGAACACTGAATATAAGACCTGAGACACGAAAACTTGAAGTATCTTCCACATGTGATGTCCGAAGCACGAAAATTCACTCGAAATCGGATTCAGAACTCCTTAATTCCTTTTCTGGAGTTAAAATTTAATTTTATTACTAATGTAATAAATCTATAAAAATGGAAAATTTAACTTTAACATTTCCTAGACCCGGAAACTGACTCAAAACACCCCAGGCTACTCTTACTGGAAATCTGAAAAATTTTGTTTTTTAAAAAATTACTATAGCATGCTGACATCAGCATGATGTCAACATTGCGTCAATGCACTATAACGCTGACGTCATCAACTGACGTCATCCATGCATAGGGGGAGCATGTTCCCGTCCACCCACTTGTCGACTGCTTGTCTGATGCGTGCAAGACGTACCGCCCTACGATTGGTAACACTCCCCCGATGGTTTCCGTCGCCAATGCCAGAAAATGGCAAGTTTCGGGCCATTTTTTGCTCTCCCGGGCTCGTTTTCATCCCGTTTCTCAAGGCTAAATACATGTACACTACTTTCATGCAATAAAAAGAAAAAGAAAAAAAGAGAAACAAAAATTTATTCTCCAAAAACCTTATGGAGAGAAAACCGAAAAATTTTTATTTTTTAACCACCTGATCACGTCACCGCTCTAATGCCATGTGTAACACGTAACGATACCTTTGTTACGTATCCCAGATCAAACGTGAAAGGGCAAGAAATGAAAATTTGCTAAAAATACCTAATTTTGATTCCATAACTTCAAAAGAGTTTTTTAAAGTCGAAATGAGCGCGATTCCACTGCCATCTTCACAGGAACTCCTCACCGAAATGCGGTCAATGTCTTTCTACAATTTTCTCAAAATGTAAGCTCTCTTAAAGGGTCAGAAAATCCTTATGCTTACGATTGATATGAGCAACTGCAAGATACCTTAACCTTTATATATAGCATCCATATCGGGCTTCCTCATAACAAGACCGATATGAGTCCAGTTTATACCGATTGGGATCTATTTCTCAAACTTCGACCCATTGATTTAGATCATTTATCGGGTTATTTTATTATCTTTATCTGGATTAAATTACGTAACTTAACCGTAAATTATTGAAAAACAAAAGAATGCAATTAAATATTGTTTAACTTTATAGGAAATGTCAAAAATATCCAATATTTCAAACACCCTGTACTGGCACTTCACCTTCCAGTTCATTAAATGACAGATCCAAAGGCTCTAGCAGTCTTAAATGTCCCAAATACTCGAGGACTTGCCAATGAAATTGTTGTGTGAGAGATTGAGATATCGAACTACTCTCAAAGAACCTACTGACTTCGGAATTTTCCTATGAAATAAATTTCCTTGCACATATAAACTTTCCAAGCTTTTGCAGTTCCCAAGACTTGCAGGAATTTCTCCTGATAGTCCGTTGTTTGAAACATCCAGACCTCCAAACACCTATAACTGACCCACTTCAGAGGGGAGGGTACCTTCAAACTCATTGTCGGATAAGCCTAAGTATATTGTTAAGGATGAAATTCCAAACACTACTTTTGGTATCGGAACGTTGAGTTTGTTTTCAGAAAGAATCAAGTGTACTAAATGCTGGCAATCTCTAAGACTTGAAGGAATGCTTCCTTGTAATTTGTTCCTATCTAAATATACTTCGTTTAAAGAAGTAACATTCCCCAGAGTGGATGGGATACTCCCTGATAATTCATTCCCTGTAAGGTACTCAAGTACAGACCATACAAATCTTCAAAATTGCCAATAGAATTTGGAATGCTGCCAGTCGAATGATTTTCCCCTGTTGGAGCTAATAATCTGTTGGACCTGCAACAACAAGCAACAAACATAATGATACATAGCCCATGGGCTCAAAAGCAAAACAGGCCCAAGAAGAAAACATTCTAGAATCAGCTAAGGATATAACAAATTGTTTGTTATAACAGAAGAAAAGTTATGAGCTATAGATATGCTGAGTTGTACAATAGGATAAAAGAATTCTGTTGAAGATATTCTATATAATCATCATTATATGCACAAACAATAATCAAGCAGTAAAACAACAATTTTTCATCATATTTCTTATCTATTTTTCATGGTATCAGAGCTCTGAGACTAATCGTCATCATGGCTGCAAATTCTTCTTCAACCACTCATTCTTTTTTCTCTCAAACTTCCTCCGACTCTGAAACATTAAACTTTCAATCATTAGCCAAAACTCTTAATTTTAATCTACCTATCAAACTAGATCGAAAGAATTATATTAATTGGAAGGCTCAGGTATCAGTTGCTATACGCGCCCTAGAGCTTGAAGATTTTATATCTTCTTCAGTTACTCCTCCTTCACCAACTCTGCCAGCTACATCTACAGCACCTGCCTCTCCTAATCCAGCATTTTGCTCCTGGCGTCGCTCAGATTAGCTACTTTTATGCTGGCTTCTGTCGACAATTGGTGAAGAGGTGATTGGTATTGTAAACCAGTCACAAACTTCTCTAGAAGTCTGGACGCTTCTTGAAAAGCTCTATGCGTAGACCTCCATGGTGAGAATTCTACAGCTCAAACAACATCTATCTTCTATGAAGAAGGGCTCTCATTCTATAGTTGATTATATTCAGCAAATCAAGCAAATCGGTGATGCTCTTATGGATGCTAGTCACCCTGTTTCTGAAAGGGAACTCATCATCAGTGCTCTAACTGGTCTCGGGCAGGATTATGACTCTATTGTGGTGTTCTTAACAAACACTAATGTTGTAGCTACCTTACAAGATGCCCAATGCTCTTTAATGTTGCATGAATCCAGATTAGAACAGCTCAATGCAGAAACTCAGATTGCTGTCACAAATGCATCTGTCAATTATGTTCAATTTTTTGGAAATACTAGATTTCCTAATCAAGGAGGTAGATCTGGTAATCGTGGCGGTCGTGGTGGCAGAGGTTGTGGTGGTCATGGTCGGTTGTTTTGTCAGCTCTGCCAGAAACCTAATCATTCAGCTTTACAGTGCAATAAGAGATTTGATCAAAACTGGCAAGGAAATCAGTCTACTTGGCGCCCATCTGCACCACCATCTCAGTATCAGACTCCCTATCCTACTTATTCTACTGGCCAATCTTTTTTTTCAAACACCAATCACTCTCCACATGCCTATGTTGCACAGCATCCAGCTACATCCTCTGTCCCATCCTATGTCTCCTCTGAACCATCCACAGAATCTACCTGGTATGTGGACAGTGGTGC
>JANQAP020545211.1:0-14626 GCA_026874005.2 Erythroxylum coriaceum | reverse complement strand
AAAATTAGGACAATCCTAATGAACCTCTCCAATTACCATTTTAAAACACTTAAGACACTTTTCCTATTTAGCTCAATTAATCACAAACAAAAACCGGGAAAATGTCATGTATGCATGTACATTCATTTCATGTGCAAGAATTCACTTATTTACTATGCGTGTGCATATATGAATGCATGCATATGTCACTATTCATTTATACACTCCTATTCATGGCAATTGGTGAGGGGATGTTACATTGAGACATTATATACATCCTCAGGCAGCTCTAGCAAAACCTAAAAAGCCAAATTCAAAACCAAAGCCTGAATAAGTTCCTGAGCCATCAACTTCATATACAAAATCTAAACCAGTGGAGTAAATTGTTACAGATTCATACACCTCCCACTTCTCCACCAAATTCTCAACCTTCCACCTCTACTGAAAAGGATAAAGCACCTCTGACAGAGTTCATAGCAACTCTTACACCTATACCTGCTGCAGAAGATTCCTCTACTCAATTAGATAATTCAGAAGCTTTTTCTGAAGCCTCTGTCCCAACATTTGAAGTCTCTGCAACAATTTCTGGGTTATCATTTGAACAAATTTTTTAATCGTCTTTTGATTCCTCAGTCCAACTAGTTGATATATCAGACTTAGCTCAAGTTCTGATGACTATGCCTGAACCTACTGAAGTTGAACTAGATATAAGTGAAGCAGAATCCACAGTTACTGAACCTTTCAGACCTGAACCAACACCACAAGCAGCACCAGCTCAACCAGCTACACAGACCAAGCCTACTTTAGGACCTTGGTTTACTTTTGGCAATCTTCCCTTAAAGAAATGAAGAGATCGCTTGCATGAATTTGGTGCATAGATAGATCTTCAATAGACTCGACCAAATAATCCTTTACATGATATTTTATTTGAGTTCTCGTTTCATTGGTACTTTGTGAGAATAGTGGCAAGGTATTGATGACTATCGAAGACTTCAGTATATCCAAGTCACTACAGTCGGAGCTCTTCTTGGAATAATTCATAAGGAATTCATTGGTGACTTTCAGCTTATAAATAAGCAGATCTATCAGGAGTGTTATGCAATGAAATGTTGTTCACTTGATAAGCACGATTTACAGAAGCATTTTCAACGTATGCCAGAAATGCACTATCTTTTAAATGGATCGAATGATGTTAATCTTTAGTATGCTTTTATCTCATCCCTTCCAAATCAACTACAATCAGAGCTACAATGGACCATTGTTTTTTTACAAAGGGATATTGCTAATATATCTCTTGGAGAAATCTACCAGCTTGCTATAGCCTTTCTAGATAAGTTGTGTGATCAACATGCCTTATTCAAGAACATCGTTAAAGGTGGTCCACTTCTCAAACAAGCTTGTAAGAAGTCTTATTTTCAGATTAAGTGTAAAGATCAGAAGAACTATGATTGTAGCAACAAGAAGAAATCTTATCACAATCACGTTTATCATCGATGAAAGTTCCACAAACAATGGAAGGTTACAAGCCCTTCAAGAAAACTTATATGAGAAAAGATGGAAAAAATAAAAGTTTATTCGACTCTTCAAGAAGAAATCTCATCATTCTCAAAAAGCTTATCGATGTTTCCTCTGTAGACAATTAGGACACTTTGCACGAACCTACCTTATAAAATTAAAAAGGATGTCAAGTTATTGAAGCAAATGCAATCAATCTTGCCTATTCGTTCTTCCAATAACTTTGAAGATCTGACTAAGGAACAATCAACTGAAGATGAAGACACTAAGTTTGTTGTTTTTGTTACGACCTCTGATGATGAATCCTATGATTCCTCTATCTCTCTAGGGGATGATTCTTTATACATGCTATAGCAGACCTGCATAAAGATAGATCGTACTTTAGTCCAAAGACCATATGGTCTAACTCTTCAAACAAGACAAATATGGTCTTCGAATTAAAGCTATTGGATTTATGGATATTGGATCTAGCCATACGAGTATAAAGCCCAACATTTTACCTTCTGAGGTATGGACCTCATATGATGAGTTTGTTACTACTATAGATGGCAATTCATTTAAGATCAGGCTTATTACAAAAAGAAAGATCAGGATACGATTCTTTGCATAGTGTACAGTTTGGATTAATGTACTTGGAAGCAATCTACCTGGCCTATATTTCTTCACTACTTCGTTACCAAATATAGGTCAATCTTTCTTCTGTGCAAGGAGGCATTAATTCACTCATTAAGTACTATATACTAATAGCGAATAGGGATGTTCGTCATCCTACTGACGTCTCTTAGATTGACCCTACAATTTATCGAATGGCCCAATTTATTAGAAGCAGAAACCATGAAACTCTCCCTAATTTCTCAATCCCTCTGGAATCTCCTGAGTAACTATTATAGTTTCCTCTTCAAAGCTCTTTTCTTTCTCTTCTCTAGTGAACTTCCTCTTACGCCAAGATCCACAACTCCAATCCCCTCCACCTTGTCACTCTTGGGGAGATTGCCGCCATTATCTCCTTTATTGTGTCGTCCATCTATCTGCTTGGATTCTTTGGCATCGATTTTGTTCAGTTGTTATAAAACGTAAGGGAGTAGTAGTTTCGCAAACTCTTCGATTTACGACATTCGTTACTAACACAATCAAAAACCAAAAAAATTAAATGCAATAAAATAAATCAACACTAATATTTGTTAACACAGTTCAGCACACCTTGCCTACATCTGTGAGGCCCTAAACTAGCTTACTTCTTTCACTAACAACAATAGTTTTATACAAGACTTTACTGAGCCGACACCACTCAACCCTTGACACTATCCCTTGTCCTCACTACCCGTGAAAGAATTTCACACCCAATAGTACGACCGCCTCGTACTAACCTCAACAGAGGATTTTTCTTAACAATCTTTTGAAATAAGAACAGTGAATAAATCACTCATGTGATTAAACAAACAACTCAACACTCAAGAAGACACTTGACAAAAAGATAAGGAATAATTTCCTGCACAAGCACAAAATCATGAGCAGCTGAATAATCACGCAGGTAATATCATTAGACTTCCAGTTCATGCACACTATTCTTTAGCCCACAATAATGCCTTTCAAATATGAAGGTTCAAGCACACAATAATATATCTCCAGCTATGTCCCAATTTTCTGAACAATAAAAGCCATATGATCTGCCCATTCACCAACAATAAAATGCACCAAGACACAGATCAAGAATGACTCACAAGCCAAGTGACTCACGTGTATATCTAGCAGAAACAAGATCACACACGATACACCAAATAAATACCCAGCAGGAACTTCACCAAGTCAACCACGATTCAAGTGCAGGAGTTGGGTCATGCATGCATCAATGCACCTTCGACTGTCTCCAATTTTCTTCACACTTGCTAACGCTACACATAAACCTCCCTTAAAGCAGTAAAAATATTCAGATCAAACAGCACATTTTTTGCTCTTCCATTCACCGTGAATACTCACTAGAAAAACCTAACCAAATCACACAAGTATTTTCTACAAAAAGAGACAGCACCCAGTAACCCATGTGACAAGTCAAAAAACTAGAAAAACTCATGTATCTTATGTTAAGAATAGAGTCACACAACAGTGAATCAAAGACCTAGAAACCTTCACACCCATTTCACACCAAACCTCCCAGAAAAAAAGTCTCACAAAATCATTACCAAGTGTATTGCAAGGAGAAAAACCACTGATCAAGACCTAGAAAAATTCACGCAACATCTGCCCACGCCATCTTGTCTTAACCATATCTCCAAAATAAACGTAGACCATTCTTCATTCAAGATAGATTTTTATTTGTGCAACAACTCTATCCAAGAATCCAATTCAAGTAATGCTTGATTTATATTTTTAATCATTATCTTAAATATTCAATAATTAAAAATGTCAAAATTAAATAATAAGACATATCCTAACAATCTCACCCTTTTTGGAATTTTTGTCACAAATAAGAAACTTCCCTTGAATCACATAATGGAATATATATAAGTATTGAAGTCACAACACTCCCCCTCAATCCAACATCAAGTTTTAAAGAACATCCATTAAATTCTTCAAGTTCAAGAAACATCCAAAGAAACAATAATGAACAATTATCCAATCATCCAAATTTCTCTCCCATAGGACAAAAAGATGCGAAAAAAAGATACCTTAAAATCTCCCTCTAAATTGAACAATCACCAAAAACAATCTGATATCTCCCCCTTGGGACAAAACAATGCCAAAACGAAGGATGCTTTCAATGCAATCAATCTCAACAAATAAAGAAGCATAAAAATCAGTAGTAGGTGCAGCGGAAGAATCATAAACACGTAGTACAATAGCAGAAAGCCAAGATGACAATTTACTACTAGTTAATACATATGCCAATATATCATTGCTCACTCCAATTCCATCTTTATAAGACTAATGAAATTCATAAACCCCATCATCAAGCATAACCTTATGTACACATCAATCAATTGAACATTAGAAAACCCATAAATAAAAAATCAAAAAGCCTAAATGATAACTCCTTCGAACCTCTTTTTTTAATAAATAATATGAAAATATACTTCAAAAATATAAAGCACACAATCCCTGTACCTCTCGAAATTCAAACCTGGGCTTATTCCTCGTCACATTATCTCGGTCATCAATTGTCTGGTTGATTTCTTCATCTGAAGCAACTGACTTACCCTTAGTCTGAACAGTTTCTTCAAAAGCAGTAACTAACTGTGAACCTAGACAATTTCTTGTTTTTCCTTCACTACATCTTTGTGCTTGTACTTGACCCTTTCTAACCCACGAGTGCTTTGATAACATGGGTTGCTGTTGGAAATTTAATAGAGAGTGTCTAGATTTTCAGTTTTGATTTGTAATAACTTGTAACATTTCGATTTTATGTGCCTGATTACTCCACAAAAGTGACATGTAGGTATGAACCTCTGATTTTTCTTTGAGATTTCTCCTTGGACAGATCTAGTCGCACTGATTTTCTCATCATTCGACTTGGAACATTCAACTTTATAGCCAATTCCTTGAAGGTCTCCTTTAATCTTACCAATTTCTAACAAATTTTCTAGCTTTTCGGTGCCTCCATTTAACATTATTATTCCCTTTTTCGTACTGACCATCCTCAACTTTGCTTCATTAAGCTCATCTATTGTAGATAACGACTTCTTCTCAAGGTCTTGAATGATGTTCTTCATGGTAGAGTTTTCCTCCTCAACTTCTCATTTTTCTTACATGTTTGGACCCATTTAGCATACATTAACTCATAGGCTTTATAAATGCCTTCCTTTTTATCATCTGAAATATTGTCATCACTGTCATAATTTGAGATTGAGCTTTCGTCTACGTTTTTCTTGAAATTTTTTGATTTATTCACATTTTTGTCATTGATTACTTTCTTCTTGGTTGCTGTAAAGCAAGTAACTAGACTTTTGTTGTATAAAGCAACTAATGCAGCACTATTCACAGCTTCTTCTTCACTACCATACTCACTTCCGGATTCATTCTCACTCCAAATGCTTATATAGGACTTCCCTTTTCTCTTCTTCAAGGTGTTAACATATTCCGCTTGTACATGTCTGAAGCCTTGACACCTATGACATTGAATTTTCTTCACTTTTCTTTCACCTTTTAAGTTTTCCTTTGTTGTTTAAAATTTCTATTTGATGAGCTCCCACCATTTTGCCTAAAATCGGATCTATCCTTCTTTACTTTCTTTAACCACTTACTGAAATTTCTTATTAATAACTCCATGTCGTCACTCTCGTCAGATTCATCTTCGAAGTCAATCATAGCTTTACCAATCTTGACTTGCAATGCCAATCCTTTGTTCTCCTCTCGATTATCCCTCAACAAATTTATCTCAAAGTTGGTAAGAATCCCAATTACCTTATCCAAATACAATTCTGTGATATCATGGGCTTCTTCGATGGCCGCAATTTTTGGTATGAACCTTGGAGGCAACGATCTCAATGTCTTCTTAACCAGTTTCAGGTTAGAGTATTTCTTCCTGAGTTGATGTGCTTAGTTTGCTATATCACGCAGTCTCTCATGGAAGTCTCCAATCGTTTCACTCTCATCCATCTTTATCTCTTCAAATCTCATAGAAGTTTTGAGGCTATCACATATTTCGATCCTTCATATATAGTCTGCAAAGTGTCCCATGTTTCTTTCGCTGATTCACAAGCTGATACCATAGCAAAACGACCTTCATCAACTGCACTGAAGATGGCATGCAGGACTTAAGAATTTCTAAGTGCTCTCTCTTCTTCAACCTTTGTCCACTCAGATGCATCTTTAAGCACTACGTCTCCCTTTTCATTAGTTATCACTGGATGTATCCAGTCATTTAAAACTGAGTTCTATGCTCTTATTCCTTGTGCCTGAATGGATACTTTCATTCTTGATTTACATGTAGGATAATTTGAACCGTCTAACAACAGTGGCCTGATGATTGATGCCCCTTTTTTTATAGCCATAATTGCAAAACAAGGATCTACACCGACTTGATGTACCAAGTTTTGATTCGGTGACCTGCTAGAATACTAATTGATAAAACCGTAGGGGTGTAGCAGTTTCACAAACTCTTTGATTTACAGTAGTCGTTTCTAGCACAATCAAAAACCAAAAAAATTAAATGCAACAAAATAAATCAACACCAATATTTGTTAACGTAGTTCGACACGCCTTCCTATGTCTATGGGGGCCTCATCCAGCTTAATTCTTTTACTAACGATAATAGTTTTATACAAGGCTTTACTAAGCCAACACCACTCAACCCTTGATATTATCCCTCATCCTCACTACCTGTGAAAGAATTTCACACCCAATAGTATGACCGCCTCGTACTAACCTCAACAGAGGATTTTTCTTAACAATCTTTTGAAACAAGAACAGTGAATAAATCACTCATGTGATTAAACAAACAACTCAACACTCAAGAAGACACTTGACAAAAAGACAAGGAATAATTTCCTACACAGTCACGAAACCATGAGCAGTTGAATAATCATGCAGGTAATATCACTAGACTTCCAGTTCACGCACACTATTCTTCAGCCCACAATAATGCCTTTCAAACACGAAGGTTCAAGCACACAATAATATATATCCAGCTATGTCCTAATTTTCTGAACAATAAAAGTCATGTGATCTACCCATTCGCCAATAATAAAGTGCACCAAGACACAGATCAAGAACGACTTACAAGCCAAGTGACTCACGTGTATATTTAGCAGAAACAAGATCACGCACGATACACCAAATAAATACCCAGCAGGAACTTCACCAAGTCAACCATGATTCAAGTGCAGGAGTTGGGTCACACATGCATCAATGCACATTCGGTTGTCTCCAATTTTCTTCACACTTGGTAACGTTACACACAAGCCTCCTTCAAAGAAGTAAAAATATTCAGATCAAACAGCATACTTTTTGTTCTTCCATTCACCTTGAATACTCACCAGGAAAACCTCACTAATTCACACAAGTATTTTCTGCAAAAAAAACAGCACCCATTAACCCATGCGGTAAGTTAAAAAGCTGGAAAAACTCACGTATCTTATGTTAAGAACAGAGTCACACAATAGTGAATCAAAGACCTAGAAACCTTCACACCCACTTCACACGCAAAGCCTCCTAGAAAAAAGTCTCACGAAATCATTACCATATGTATTGCAAAAAGGAGAAAAACCCAGTGACCACCGTGGTCAAACCAAGACCTGGAAAAATTCACGCAACATTTACCCACGCCATCTTGCCTTATCCATATCTCTAAAATAAACGTACATCAATCTTCATTCAAGATAGAGTTTTATATTTGCAACAACTCTATCTAATAATCCAATTCAAGTAAGACTTCTTGATTTATATTTTTAATCATTATCTTGAATATCCAATAATCAAAACTGCCAAAATTACATAATGAGATATGTCTTAACAAGTCCTTTATTGCATGAGCCTCCAATGATGCTTAGGACCTCGACGACAGCACCACCATCGATCCTAATTATCTCCTCAAAGAAGATCATCGCCTTGTCACTTTTCCTCCTCCCATTTCTACTCCTCCTCCCCTAATTTCATCTTTAGCTTCCCAGGAAGGCAAGGAGATCGTCAAATCTATTGTTTTTGGTACCATCCCTTTGTATTCTCTAAAATTCAAGCTTAATGATTGCAAACGTGCGGCTCTTATATGGTGGGAGGCTATCCAGAGGATGACCCGAAGGTTGCTCAAGGGTCTGCCTCTTAAAGGATTTGACTACGACTCTATTTTAGAACAGTGTTGTGAAATGTCGATCATGAATGTGCAGATTTTGGTGGGCATTGCTAGTCCATTGTTGCTTGACAGAGACAGACAAGTGAGTTTTGCTTAGTCGAAAAAAGGTAGGACTTTCTGGAAAGGCAGAAGTTCATGCATAAGTTCAACGAGAGCTGTTACTTATAAATCATGTGAGTTAACAGTCCATATAAACCCTTTGTTAACGGAATAGAATTGAAAAAACTAAAAAATTATAGGATTAACAAACAAAAACTAGATGTACTTGAGAAAAATATAGAAGTAAGAGGAAAAAAAATTTTGTTATCCCTTTTAACAATGATAAGATGCCAAATGTCTGCATACTTGTAAGATATTGATCTCCATTATTATTACTCTAGGTAGGTGGCATTGTTGATCAGTTGGTAAGGTTTGGAAAAGTTACAAAACCAATTCTAGGTATTAAGTTCGCACTTGATCAGTCTATTGAGCAGTTGGGTTTCAGTGGGGGGCTTGTTTTAGATGCTCTAGCAGATGGTCAGGTAGGCAAAGCTATATGCTTCATTTTTTCTCTTTCATCCTTTTAAACATGCATCTTGTTTTTGGTATTTTTGGACAAATTTCTATACAGAAGCGAGTCAAAATCCTCTAAACCAGACATAAAATTTGATTTTTGTTCAATTTCAACACATCTCTTTACTATAAATGATGCATGATTCTTGTACTTAAGGGATTGCTACTAACAAAGCATGACTCCTTTGGTCAGCTTATTTTGGGCGACATCATAACATCTGTAAATGGTAAAAAGGTTACAAACGGTGGTGACTTGCGTAGAATTCTTAACCAGTTTAAAGTGGGTGAAAAGGTAATGCATTCACTTCACCTATACTTTTACCTTTAGTTTTAGGACATTGGCGGTGTTTTTAGAAGATACTTGTTACATTGCCGCAATGAATTTAACTAGCTCTCATGGTTGTGGGGAAACTAAGTTATACTATCATCTAGAAGTCAAGTAGTTATATGTAAAGTATGGGAACGGTTATTTTCCCCCTAGCTACTCATTTTGTGTTAGCCTCTTAATCTATGTGTTGGCTATAGAACCATTTTTGTAAGTATTGGAGACACAATCTTCGTCATCTTCATTTGATTTAATAGATAAAACTTTTGTTTATAGGATTTTTCAGTGGAAATTATTTCCTTTTTTCCTGTTATTTTCTTCTTAATCTAGTGATCTAGCATAGGTAGAACTTGTTTATATGTAATGTCCATTAATTTTGTTGCACTTACACCATCTTATTCTTGTGATAAAGTAGTCAATAGTTGTTCAAGCATGATGCAAGTTCATTTGATGCTTGAAATATTTTGATGATCAGGTGGTGGTAGAGGTATTACGTGGTGATCACAAGGAAAAGATTCCTGTAGTACTTGAACGAAAGCCTGATGAATCATGATATGTGAAAGTTGTGGCTTGTAAATTGAATACAACAAATGAATAAGATACTACTCTCAGGTTTGAAAGTTATTCCTTTCAGGATAAAGGATCTTGTTGTACATATATCAGGAATTGTATTATTTAATAACAGTCATTGAGATGATGTAGCAACGAATGTGTGCTGTGTATCAATCTCTTTGACAACTTTGAAGGTTCCATTCATTTGTTGAGATCTTTATATCATATGTTGCCTATCATCATATCATAAAACAAATGTTAGTGTTTTATTGACAAAACGTCATTCAAGAAAGGAAATGAAAATTCATGATTCTCAGGACTTGCTTTGGAGCACAAAAAGAAAATGTCTTCAATTGCATTCTTTCCTTGTACACACAAGTCTATTAAACTCTTGCATTCAGATCAAGCATAACACTATATAATGGATTCTTGTTACGCCAGTAGAAAGAAATTTAGAAAGAGTGGTTATGTTATTTATTATACCCAGTGGGGTGGTTATGATATTGTTATTCATTGATTATCTAGGTAATTTTTGTTCAGACAAGAAAGCTATAGCTGTAAATTGAATTGAAGGATGTGGTAAATCAGTAGTTTGTGAGGCAACAGTCCCAATCTATTCCCATCATTGAACAACCCCAATATTTCACTCTACTTTCTCGATCCCTCTGGAATCTCCTGAGCAACTATTACAGTTTTTACTTCAAAATCTAGTCCAATCAATGAAGCATCTCTACTATACCAATATATGTATGCTACATCCATCATCCATGCCCCATATAACCCTCTTCTGCTTGATCTCTGACTCTGTGTCTCTGATCTCCAATCACTTTACTCGTTTCCTATGCTCGTGGTAGGCTCTCATTATCTCTCTCCTAACTGACGATTCCAACTTGGTGACTCGGTGAGTCAATTCTCTCGAATCTCCCTTTTCTTGTTTTGATTGGGCATGTTTGAGATCTGGTGCTTTTTTTCCAATTAGGATTTGTTCAAAAGAAGGATATGAATTACAGATCCCTACATGGATTTGTTACTTGTATTTTTTGTGTATATCATGTATGTTTATGTATAGATATGAACATGGATGCTTGAGTTAGGATGTGGGATCTGTAATTTTCAAAAATGGGAATAGACAGTAATCAGATCATTAGATTACTAGATTCTAACTCATGTTACTTGCAGAAGTTCAGACTCTATGAAAGTCATTCGGTATATAGGCTCACTTGCTCATTTTCCTATCTTTCTTTCCATTTGATTTTCTATAAATGTAGTCTGTATCTTTAAAGCAGTCTTTTTGGGTTGAATTTGATATCCTGTGCTATATTAGGGTAACTTGGTGCCTTTTTGGTTGTTGTTTATGAAGGTGTATGTTATCGTTGCCATTACTTGGTGCCTTTGTAGTTATCGTTTGTAAACTAGAATTACAAGGCAACTGTCTCTGTAATTCTAGTTTTTCTTTTTTTTTAGTTATTAACATAAATTATTATGTATATGAACAAATAAGGAGGTATTTTTATGTGTTTGGCTTGTAGCTTGGATTTGTGGAGAATAACATCCTGAACTGTGACTTTGATCTAGTTTTATCAGATCCTAATGATGCTAACACAAACAACAATACCCTATTCTCTAATGATACAGATGACAAGTCTTGCAGTAGCACAAATTCAAAAATGGGGTTGTCAGCTCATGAGGAAGATGGGGCTAGTATATTATTAACTTGAATATAGCATAATGGCATATAGTTACTTGTGCTGTTTGTGAATTATTATTGGGAGCTAGAGATTGCCTTGGGGAAGGAAGTTATTTTAATTGATCCTTCTACATTAATTTGGTGCAATTTTTATGTAGTTTCTTTCACCTTTATTACCACCTTTCTGATTTGACTTTCAACATTTGTTGTTTTCCTTAACATTCCACAGTTTTGTTGTTTTATGGAGAGTCACTATTTGTAATGATTGCAGATTCGATCTCTTGAGGCTGTCCACAAAATCTTTGAGGAGTTTCCTGGGTCTTTTATGAATACTCTACATGTTCCACTCAACAACAGTTGGTTTCTTCTTCAATAAACACTTTTGTTCCTCCTCATCCTTTTACTTTCACAACTCTGTCTCTTGCTTCACCTTATTTGTTTAAGTTTGAGAGTACTTTTTATTTGGTTAATCATTTGATCATCAATCTTCGAGTGTTTTAATTCAGCTATCAATATTAATTTGACTTTTACAAGTCTGACTCTGTAGCTTGAACCGTACTTTTCTTTCAATTGCTTGCAGTCTGATTTTTATTTTTCTTTTCATATTCTGTTGCAGATGAATGGAGAATTTTTCTTGCTAGAATTAGGCATGATGAAAATGCATTAGATATAGAGCTCTTTAATAGTCCTAGTGATGTACTTGAACTCCAATTTTGGGCTTTTTATAGGGGACAAACATTGACCAGAATTGGTAAATGATTTCACCTATCCTCTTTGTGTCTTCCCTTTTGCACATTATATACTTATCCAAACATTATTGTTAGGTTTATTGATTGTCAACCAACATAAGTATTGGGCCATTATTGTTTGCACTTTATACCTTTTGGAAAGCAGAGAGGAAAACTTTTTCAAGTCCTTATTTTCTTGTTTTGTTAAGTTTTTATGTACCTTCTCCTGTTGTTCTTTTTCCCAATTTTCATTTTATGTAAAATTAAGTGAATGCATACCTTTCTATTAGTTGTTCAATCTTTCTAAGTTGATATATTTTACAAATGCAGTTCTTGGGATGATATACTATAGGAAAGCCATTATGCTTCAAGCCTATTTGGAAAGAGCAACTGGTGGAGGTAAGGTTTTCATGTATATGGTTGTTAGTTTAATGAGATATGGTAAATGATTTATGCACTGCGCTAACATTAGATTTGTAAGCTGTCATTCTTAGCAACGATGCAACTGATATGAAGGGATTTGAGTTCTCTCATGAGCCTCGAGCTCAGGCTGACTTAAAGTTTACATATTTAGTAACATGTCAAATATATGGAAAAATAGAAAGAGGAGCAAAAACCTGAGGCAGCTGATATTGCACTTCTAATGCAAAGGTGAGCTCTAGCTTCTTAGCCCTAATAAATGTTGTTTTTCAATCTCTTTTTAGTTTCCCAATTCTTTTTTGATCTCATTTTCCTCTTATCATCACATTAGAGTGTTCAACCTTTCTCGTGCTCTTTTTGCTTATTTTCTTCTTGAGATACTTTATTGTGTCTAATATGCCTGATATGCAATATACTTATGATGTTATAAATGAACCTCTTCGTGTTACTTTTATTGATGATATTGAATGTCTCAAGGATGGTAAAGTGTAGAGAGATTTCTATTCCAAGCTTGTGAAAGCTGATATCAACGAAAAAGATAAGGTTTGTGTCTTTCTTCATTCTCTTCTATTATTTACAGTCGTTGTCAATATTGATTAGTATTAAGTGAACAAAATTTTATTCATTTAGTTTTCAAGGTCATGTTCAGCATGACACATAACGTGCCTTCTGTAATATTCGAGAATTTACAATTGTATGGTTTAGGTGTGATATAAGTTGTAACCGTACTTTTTTTTTTGCATTTACCTATAACTTTACACATTTACAATCAAATTTTCCATGCATTTAGAACTTCAAGTTTATATATAGAAATTCAACTCATTTTTCATTTTCCTTTAGCTTAGCAACTCTACTATAAACTATTTTCCTTATGAAATTTACTTTAAATATTGTACTACATTTTATTTTAGTAATAGTTTTTTCAGTTCCACCTTTTCCCTAAAAACCAATTTGGAAGGTGGGATTTTAGGGGCTTGCTTGTTTGTGCCTCAAGTTTGATCTAAGCCAGTTGAATGCATTGTTTAGCTACCAAAGCGGACTTTTTCCTCTAGCATCTAACACACAATAAGAAGTTACTTTTAATTTCTTTTAAACCCAAAATACTATATAACACATACTTCCTTAAAAATCGACATTATTCTTCATGTCCCATTACAATCTCCATGTTCAAATTTTTTTCAAAGCTTCTACTTTGGAGCTTTTAAACTATAAAACTCAATTAGGCTAATGGGGTTAATGGACTACAAGTATTACATGGTAAGTACCTTTTGTTGTAGCCCTATTAATTAAATTTTGTGATGGTGGCATTGCAATCATATAAAG
Source organism: Erythroxylum coriaceum (assembly GCA_026874005.2). NCBI lineage: Eukaryota > Viridiplantae > Streptophyta > Magnoliopsida > Malpighiales > Erythroxylaceae > Erythroxylum > Erythroxylum coriaceum. Next base: position 761 of record JANQAP020545211.1, on the reverse strand, counting down.
TTTTTACGTAGATATTTGGTTATCGCCCTTTTTATTGTTTTCCAATTATGGAGGAAATTTACTCAATAAAGTTGCCTAGAAATTTGAAACTTGGAGAAGGAAACTTTGAGAGTCAGAGCTATGCTATTGTATTCGTGGAAGTGCAGTTCAGACAATTGATATGAATCAGGTAATTGAATTTACCCTTATCGATATATTGAGATCTTTCCAGAAACTTATAGCACAAGTTTGATATGGTATTATTTATCTTAACATTGTAGTCTAATGCACTTCAAGTTTCTTGCATCTCCTATAGGAGAAATTGTGTATCACTTTTACATTTAAGAAACCAAGGATGTTGATAGAAACATTTGTAGCTTTTCCTAAGGGATAAACTGCTTAAGGCTCTAAATCTGTGAATAATTATGATTACTTTGGTGATCGATCTCCCATTTTGATCTCAAAATATAGTGATCAAAATTTTCACGGTGTCGTTTGTTATTCTGATGTATGACTATAAGACTCTACCTGACACTACATCAACCCTTCCTCCTTATGACATATAGGTCTTATTTGATGATTGGTGCTTATGTGCATGAATTTCATGAGGAACTACTGTAAATACCTCGTTAAGTGAGAAGTATTTATCATATATCCTGGCTTTTATTTTTAATGCATGTGTTGGACCCCGAACTGTTCTTAGATGACTAGAACTAATAAATGAGAAATGTGGAGAAGTTCGTACTTGTGTTTTGGCATTTTAAGTGGATAAGAGATTTCGA
>JANQAP020544224.1:0-11213 GCA_026874005.2 Erythroxylum coriaceum | reverse complement strand
TTCAAGATTAAAAATTAACCAAATATTTAAGATAAAAAATTTGTTTTCAAGAAAAATGTTCCTTGAGAATGTCAATGAGGGTTTGAATTAGGATCTTCATGTTATTGATTTCTCCATACATATGGGTCATCGTAGCATGCATTTGGTCTTGAGTGAACCTGATGTCCCACAACTATTGTTAAAACACAAGTGTGTTGGCATCTTTAGAGGTAAAGGGATTCTAGTGCTCTTGAGAAGGTCTCATGAATTTTGTAACTTGTTCTATCTTTTTGTCTACCCAGACATTGTTTTTAGCTTGTGTCCAAATTGAAAAGGAATGGAAGAATGGTATTTGATAGGCTCATACCATTCCAAATTGTCAAATGAAAGACCATAATGGGCAAGTATTTTCATCAAAAGCATCCCATAAGGCAAACACCCATTGGTGTTCTTATGACTCCCTTTATCTAACATAAATCGAATAATCATAGCAAGCAGATTCATTCGATTACATTTTAGTAGATTGTAGATAATATATGTGTCTAGGAGACTACCTTTTATCAGAGCTTCTTTGTGGGAAAATTGATGTGGTAAAAAGCAATGCAAGGCTTCTTTGTAGAAGATCCAACCATCTGCACTAGGGTCTTCCTTCTTAGGTGTTTTCAGTATGAAAACAGATGGATTGAACCTGGTCAACAACATCCCACTTGTGACAGGAAAAATAAGTACAACCAATAGGGGCTATATCTAGCAAATTTCCTAATATTTCTTCTATCATCAGAATCTCACACTCACGAACCCATGAAACAATCACCAATTTGCCATCAATAATATCTTTTCTCATCTGAGTGTAGAAAGATCTCACCAGCTCATCACACATAGTTTCATTCAAGGTAAGGAAATTATACTAGCCAACTGAAAGGAAGTAGGGAAAGATAATAATACCAATATCATCGAATAAAAGAGGAGGTAGAATACGCCCAGCCACCACCTTTCGTTTATTGTAGTGCATTTTATATCTTGCTTCAGCTTCCATTAACTGAAAGGTTTTAGGAGGTGTTGAAGGCTCTCCTTTCTCTTGTACAGAGATGTTCTTTTTCTTGGATCTTTTAGTAAGAGCCTTGAGGAATTCTTTAAAGAGAGGTTCCACCTAAGTAATAGGATCTTCTTCGAGTTTTTCAATAATAAGCGCTTTGCCGTTCCTTATTTCTACTCTTCTTCTTTTTCGAGAAGCTTTTGCTTGCCTCAGTTCATCGTTAGGGTTAGAGTTATTTTTTGTTTCTACCACAGGCTCTTTCTTAGCCTGCATTGTGGAGATACTACTTCTTGTTTGTGGTTTTTTGACTAAGCTAACAAGTTCCTCTTTAGAATCATCATAAAAAATGATCCATCGTTCCTCAACAAAATTTAGAACAGTTGGACCAGGTTGAGGAGTAGGTGAAGGTCTTGGTGAAGAAATTTGAAAGGTTGGAGTTGGCTTGTGTATTGGTGGTGGTGAAGGTGAAGGCATGAATAGTGGAGAATAAGATCTTATAACTGGAGAATGATAGTCGGTACTTACTTTCTCTGGTACAATAGGCGACTCCCCCTTACTGGAAGCTTTCTCTACACGAGTAGGCTCCTTTTCACTTGAAAAATCCTCTTCTTTTTCTTCTAACGAAATAGGGTTTGAGTCGTCAGAGATAGGGCTTTCTCCACTTTAGTTCTTTTGAGAGTCGTATTGTCGTTTAGTCTTTAATTTATGGTGTTAGGTAGATGAATTCGAAGTCATTTCTTTCGATGACAAAAATGATGATACATTCTTCTTCTTCTTTCTTTCATACGTGTGTAAGGGTTCCTTCTGTTTCTGTATGGACTTCTCTAAAAATTGGGACTTTTTTAACGAAGAGGAAGCAGTAGGTTTAGTATGAGTTTTTGATGATTCTGGTGTGGGTAAGATGGAAGGTTCAAAAACATAAGTTTCATAATCTTATTCATGGCATAGGGTTTTGCCATAGCTAGAAGTGGGTTTCCTTGTTTTCTTTTTGAGTTTTGGATTTTGTTCATGCCATTTCAAAGAAAGATGCTAGAAAATTTTGTTTTGAGAGATTTAAGAAAGGAAGAGTTCGATTGTAGTGAGAAAGAAGGAGCTTCAAGGGCTAACGAAGATAAGTTTAAGGAAGGAACCGTCTCATGATATGCCAAACGGTTTCTAAGAGTGGGTTTCATGTCAAGATGAAAGATCGCACATGTTCCTAGAAGTGTGATCGCTTCCCCATCTTCTATGAGTCGTGTACCAAAAAAAATTGATAGTTCTGTACGTATGTTTTCAAAACCTGAAACTACATTGTTTAGTAACTACACCTTCTGGACAAGGTTACTCTTCCCTTTTTGAATTGATAGAAGCCTTCGAAGTAACATTCTAAAAGGAGCCTGTTAATATCTACAAAAGAGAGTAACATAAAATCTTCTAACATAATTAGATATATTATAATCTGCGCACTCCAAGCTCTTACTTTAGTAAATAGAATCTATCTTTTGAAAGTGGTTTAGTAAAGATATCAGCTACTTGATTTTCAATATTAACATGCAATAATTTATTTGTTCCATCTAAGACATGATCTCTAAGAAAGTGATGCTTAACTTCTATATGCTTAGTCCTAGAATGATGCACTACTTTTTTAGATAAATTAATTACACTTATGCTGTCACATAATATAGGAATATGACTAAAGTTTAGAGAGAAATCCTGGAGTTGATGTTTCGTCCACAAAATTTGAGCAAAACAACTAGTGGCTGCTATATTTCTGTTTCAATTGTGGAAAGTGTTATGTAATTTTGTTTTTTGCAAGACCAAACGACTAAACGTCCACCAAGGAATTGATAATAGCCATTTGTGCTTTTCCTATCAATCTTATCACCTGCATAATTTGCATCATAGTAGCCAAGCATGTTATATGAATCTATTTTTGGATATCATAGTCTAAAGTTCATAGTTCCAATACGATAGCAAAAAATCCTCTTGACTGCTTGAAGATGACTTTCTTTAGGATTTGATTGAAAGCGTGCACAAAGACACACACAAAGCATAATATCTGGTTTTGAACTTATGAGATATAGAAGTGAACCAATCATTCCTCTATATTTTGTCCCATCAATAGCTTTGCCTACTTCATCCTTATTAAGCTTAGTTCTAGTATACATTGGAGTTCCCATAGGTTTAGCGTTTTTAAATTGATATTTCTTGATAAGTTCTTTTGTGTACTTGTCTTGACTAATAAAATTTTCTTTTTCTATTTGCTTAATTTGCAATCCAAGGAAGAAGGATAGTTCCCCCATCATACTCGTCTTAAACTCCTCCTGCATCAAAGTTAAGAATTTTTCACAAAAAGGTGGATTAGTAGTACCAAATATTATGTCATCAACATATATTTAAACTATGAGCACGTAATTTTTCTTTTTTTAATAAATAAGGTTTTATCTACCTTTCCTCTTTCAAAATTATTCTCAAGCAGAAAATTACTTAACCTGTCATACTATGCTCAAAGAGCCTGCTTTAGACCATATAAAGCTTTTGTTAATTTCATCACATAATTTGGATGATCTGCATTCTCAAAACTTGGAGGTTGCTTAAAAAACACTTCTTTATTAATATATCCATTTAAGAAAGCACTTTTGAGATCCATTTGAAATAATTTAAAATTTCTATAGCATGTAAAAGCAAGTTAAATTATGATAGATTCTAGTCTAGTAACAAGTGTATAAGTCTCATCAAAATAAATACCTTCCTGTTGTTTATAGCTTTAAGCTACAAATCTAGCTTTATTTCTTACCACCTTATCATTTTCGTCAAGTTTGTTTCTAAATACCCAACAAGTCTCAATGACTGATTTGTTTTATGGATAACGTACTCGATTCCAAACCTGGCTTTTGTCAAATTGATTTAGTTCATCTTTTATAATTGCAGTCTAGCTTTTATCAGCAAGCGACTTTTTAATTGTTTTTGAAGGATGCTCTTATTCTTGTATGTTTTGAAAGGTCTCCCAAAATATACCGAAATGTATCAAGAACTCTCCATTCTCTTGGTGTCCTTCTACTATGAAAATCTGGTGTCCTTTGTTGCATAAGTGCCTGTCTAGGTGTACTTGGAGAAGGAGCCTTTTTCTATCCTAACTCCAAAAGGAGCTTTTTGATCTTGTGAATCAAAGGCACTATTGGTGTAGTTTGAGTTTGTGGTGTATCTTTAGGGACCAAAAGATGCTCTTGATCATCTGAATCAGCAACTGTTGTTAAGGGTAACACTTCATCTAATACAACATGTATTAATTCTTCTATCCTCTTAGTTCTTTTGTTATAAACTCTAAATCCTTTGCTAGTGGTGTTGTAACCCAAAAAAATAGCTTCATTAGACCTTGAATCAAAGTTGCCAAGGCTGTCCTCACCATTATTTAACACAAAACACTTGTAACCAAAAGCTCGAAAGTAGGAACCATTCGACTTTCTTCCTTTCCACAGCTCATAAGGGCTTTTTTTTGAGAATAGGCCTTATAAGACGCCTGTTCATAATGTAACAGGTAGTAGACACAGTTTCTACCCGGTAGCAATGAGATATACCACTTTCACACAGCATGGTCCTGACCATATCAACAATGGTCCTATTCTTTCTCTTAACAACTCCGTTCTGCTAATGAGTCCTTGGACATGACAAATTATGAGATATGCCATTATCATCACATAAATCTTCAAACTTTTTGTTATCAAATTCTCCTCCACAGTCACTTCAAATTGAAGTAATGCAGTACCCTTTTTCAATCTGAATTTTTCTGCAAAACTTCTCAAAGACTTGAAAAGCATCATCCTTATTTGCTAGGAAATAATATAAATCTAGAATAATCATCTATTATATCAAAACCGTAATGTTTACCACCAAAACTTTGAATTCTAGTAGGACCAAATAAATCCATATTTATAAGCTCAAGCAGTTGGTTAGTAGATATTACATTTTTGGGTGGAAAGTTACTTCTAACTTGTTTTCCTTTTAAGCATACTTCACAAACCTGATTATTTTCAAAGGTTAAATTTGGTAAACCTCTTACTAATTCATTTTTGGACAATTTTGATAAAATGCTCATGCTAGCATGTCCAATGCTTCTATGTCAGATTAATGAGTCCTTTTTTAGTGAAAAACATTTAATTTTTTGAAAAGACATGTCTTCTAGTTGAGCACAATATATATTCTGATTTCTAGGACCAACAAGCATAATGTTATCATTATGATTATCTATTATTTCATAATGAGATGCATAGAATGTGACTTTATATCCCTTATCACATAAATGACTTACATTCAGTAGGTTATGTTTCAAACCATTAACATAGAGCATATTATCAATAGAAGTAGAGTTCGAGGCATCAATTTTACCAATTCCAGTGACCTTTGCTTTGTTTTTATCTGCAAAGACAACGTTACCTCCATCTTAGTTTCAATATAGTTGAAGTGCAATATTTCACCTGTCATATGTCTTAAGCAATCACTATCAACTATCCATTGATTTTCTCTTGTCACTGTTCTGAAGCATATCTTTAGAATGTACTATTTTAATTTAGGTACCTAAACTTTTCTGGGTCCTTTGAGGTTAGTAATCTAACCTTTTGGTCTCCAAACATATATTTTAGATAATTTATTCATTCTACGTGTGTTATAAGAATGACTAATATGCCCATGTTTGCTAAAGTAGTAGCATAAAATAAATGAACGGGAGTTACTATCATTTTTTTCATGTAACAGGTTATTGCCTTTTTGATTATGGCTATTGTTTGTTTTAAGAAGTTATTGTACAACTTAATATTATCATTTTCATCATATCCTATTACTGCTTTATCAAAGACACCTTTACTATTACTAATTAATGCATCAAGATTATTCTTTCCATTAATAAAATTAGTTAGACCATTTTCTAGAGATATGATTTTTCTAGCAAATTTCTCTTTTTCAAGTTCTAGTTCATCAACCCTTTCTTCTTATTTTTTTACTTTTTTTGAACCTTTACAATCATTCTCAAGCAATGCATTTTCTAATTGAGTTACTTTTTCTTTCAAAAATTCTTTTTCAGATACTTTTTGCTTATAATCATTTTCAATCTTAGCAATAGACATATTCTTAGACAATAGGTTCTTATTCACTGATTCTAATGATTTAATTTTATTCTTCAAAGATGCATAATTGTTTTTAGACTCCTCAACCTCCTTGAAATACTGTATAATTAATTTCTTATACTTAGCATACAGTTTATGATATGCATCTCTTAGTTCATCAAATTCGATATCAGAGTCAGAACTATATACCTTATCTTCTCCTGAATTAGCCATAAGACAAACATTGTTTTACTTCTTTAGGCTTTTCTTCAGCAAAATTTTCAAAATCTTCAAAGATGCATCATTGTTTTTAGACTTCTCAACCTCCTTGAAATACTACACAATTAATTTCTTATACTAAGCATACAGTTCATGATATGCATCTTTTAGTTCATCAAATTTAATATCAGAGACAAAACTATATACCTCATCTTTTCCTGAATTAGCTATAAAATAAACATTGCTTACTTCTTCAGGCTCTTCTTCATCAAAAGTTTCAAAATCTTCATCAGTCCAAGTTGTAGTCATAGCTTGCTTTCTAGGTTTCCTATTTTATGTTTTGTCCTTTTGAAGAAAAAGGGAACATTTTGGTCTTGTATGTGCAGGCTTCTTGCAGTGATAGCATATAATTTGAGTATTATATGAACTGTTGTTTCCTTTTGACCTATTGTTTCCAAATTTCTTGTTTCCTTCTCTTTTCTTTATCAACTTCTTTTTGTAAAAACATGCATATTTTTTGACCATAAAATTGAATTCATCATCTTCTTCTATCTGCAACTCAGCGTCCCTTTCATCACCATTGAAACAGTAGCTTTTAGAGCCATTCCTCTTCTATAAGAGGATCCTTCATCTCGCCTCAGCTCTGCCTCATAGATCATCAAGTTTCCTCTTAGCCAATCAAGAGAAATATTGTCTATCCTTTATAGTTTCTAGAGCTGTTATTTTAGGTCTCCATTCTTTTGGTAGTGATCGTAATCCTTGTTACGAGCTCATCATTGGGATATATTTTTCCCAAGTTCTTCAAGGTTGTGAAAATGTTATTGAATCGTCCAAAGAATTTGTCTATGGTCTCTCCCTATTCCATACTAATAGTTTCGTAATGCACTAAAAGATTTATCCTATGTTTTTTTACCTCATTTGTTCCTTCGAAGGTAACTTATCCCACATTTTCTTTGTTGTAGAACAGTAGAATATCTTTTCATATTCTTTTGGAGAGAGTGCATATAACAGATATTGTCTTGCTTTAGCATTCATCAATATTCATAGATTAGAGATAAAGTTTCATTATTTCCTTTCAATAGGATAGTTGTTTCCATTAAAATAAGGAGCCTTTGTGACAGATTATCCTTTAAAACTTCTCAAGTTGTTTGCAACGATCTGTCATATGCTACAAAACACAATAAATGTAAAACCGAGCTTTAATACCAAATGATAAAGCAAACATACGTAAGAGGGGGTGAATTGTGTGTGATTTGAAAATTTCCGCAAGTTACTATCAATTCATATAGACAATAGGTGGATATTAAAATTTAAAATAAAATGAGTCTCTTACAATTTGAAAACAACAGTAGTTATAACGTGAAAATTTAAAAGTTAAGAGAAGAGAAAGGATGACAAAGCTAATTTATATTGACTCAGCTTATAATCAAGTCAACGTCCAGTCCCTACGTATCCAACTTGAGTATTTCACTAAAAATCTCCAAGTAATAATTTGACGAGCCTCTCCAAGCTCACAAGTATATCTTTTTCAAGGTTCTTCAACCTTCCACACTAGTAGTATTTAACTAGTCTCTACAAGCTCTCAACAAATGAAAGTGGGATTTGCATAATATGAGTTCAGTGAATATTGATCTCTCTGTTGATAGAGTGTTTTCACTTTCTAAAGCACAAAGGATATAAAGTGTAACTTTTGAGAATAAGTATTGATGTTACATATGTATTTCTAAAATCTATTTTTTTTTTAAAAATTGAATGTAGTAGCTTTCCTTTAAATATGAATTCCCTTTAACTAGCCGTTGCTTCAATTTTATCATTAACTAATCGACTTTGAATATGTTAAAAGGTCTTCCTCACTATCTTTGACAAAATCTTCAAATATCTGTTGTTTAGATAGTTTTTTGACTATGTCTCGAAGCAAACTGTCGGATCAGGTGAATAGCAGGATCCTTCGTTTGTACAAAAATGATAGGAACCCAAATTTTGTTGAACTGTATCTGATTTGAATGCGTTTGTTAGATTGGTTCTTGTAAGATAAGAATTGTTAGATGTTTTTCATTTAAACAGATAACTAAATTATATAACCTCTTTATATATTGTTATCTTTTTTAATAAATGAGATAATCTAGCTAAATAAATTTGAAATTTAAGATGTAATTAAGTATTATTGATTGTTATCATCAAAATCATTAATTTAAAAACCTTGAGCTAGCACTTCCAATGCTACAACACCTTAGAACATGAGAGAACCAAGTAACTGCTCTCTACTTCGATGAAAAAGTGGAGTGTCAGTTTACGAATTTTCAGGCTGGGATGAGTTACAGGGGGCCATTTGGCCAAGTATGAAAAACAGGACCTAGGACATCTCATTGTGACCTTCAAACAACTGAAACAAAAGGGGTCCATTGTAAATTACATGGATTTGTTTGATGATCACCAGGCCAGCATGGCGGAGTTTAACCCCCTCCCGAGTGCAATGCATTTTGTTCGCAGTTTTATCAACAGTCTTAATGACGAAATTCGCCACAGTGCTCTAATGTTTAAGCATCAAACACTGGACGAGGCATACGAGCTGGTAGAATATGAGGAGCAGAAGATTGAAGCCAGCAGAAAGAGTCAGTTATTTTCTCTGAGATTCCGAGTTTCCTAAATTTTAATTTAAATTCAAATATTCTAGAATGTTTAAAGAACTTTAACATTTCACTATTGTTTAATTTAAATAATAAATTATATTTTCCATCAATCCTTCATTATATTTAACAAATTTTGTAGGCCTTTGCCAAATATCTATTTACGATGTAAATAGAGTTCAAAAATTAAAAAGTTTAAATATAATAAGAAATTGAAAAGACTCAACTTGAATACACCACTAAACTAATTATAAGAGGAGAAAATGGTCAATTTTAACTCTAAATTTTACATTCCACAAATTTAATCCTAGCATTCTAGAGAGAACACTTAAGATTCTAATATTTAAAAAACGTTAAAATTTAACCACATTTTAACGGAATTAGAGATTGCTAAATATTGACGCCATTAGTTATGTGCTAAGTCAACACTAACATGACATTTTTATATATTTTTTCATTCCGTTTGCAAGTTTCACATTATCACGTCAGATGTAATATGGCAAGGTGGGACCCCTTTTTTTGAAATATTAAAATCTTATTTAATTATTTATGGTCAACGTGAAAGATCTCAACGAGGTTGAATTCAATTCTATCAAGAGCTGTGGAGTGAGGGAGAGGTTTACGTTTGATAATATACGTAAAGACGTCGACCCTGCATGTCTTGGCAGTGTGATGGAACAGCTGGTAGCGAGTTCACGCAAGCTTTTGAAAAGGCTGAAATCTTGTCTTCCAACAGGTTACTGAGTGTGCTTCCATTAACATGGAAATGCAAGAAGTTTTTCAACTTGGGAACCAAAAGAAAGCTCAAAAGATCGATCAGGATTGTTCTTGAATTTGCTGATCAGATTATACGGTTGAGAATGGAAGAAAAGACAGATAAGAAGGACGAGTATTTGCTTTCCCGATTCACTGGAAACTTTGGCAGATCAACTAAATTTCTCCGGGACACAGTAATCAGCTTCATTCTTGCAGGAAATGACACAACATCTTCAGCTTTAAGTTTGTTCTTTTGACTACTGTCATCAAACCCGAATGTGCAGAGGAACATATTAAAGGAGCTTGAGGCAACACAGGCACGCAGTGGAAAGAAAATTGGTGACACTTACATTCTGTTTGGTTGAGTTCTATTACCCTCCTATTCCTACCTATTATTTATTCCTTTGTTTGGTTTAATTTTTGATCCACAGAATAACATTGCTATAAATTACGTATTCCTTACATTAAGGAATAGCCAAAGATAGTGCCCCCCTCTCCCTTTACTTATTCGACACAACTGGGAATAACCCTCTTTCTCTTGGACAACCCATACCCCTCTATTTTCACGAAGACCTCACTCACCTCACTCACGCAGACATCACTCACCTCAATCACGCAGCGTCTCCTATCTTCACACAGCACCTCACTCACGTAGCACGGTATTCACAGGCGGGCATCTGTTGATCTTCAAACCGAAGAGGTAGGTGTTCGTTATGGCCTTTTCATTTTGTTGGATATGGATTCTTGGGTATGTGTATGTATGAGTGTGTTTGCGTTTAGATTGAGGAGTTTTTGTGTGTTGATGAGAGGTGTTCTTCGAGTTTTTTGCAGAGAGGTGGAGTGAAGTGAGGGGGTTGGCATTTTGGAAACTAAAAATTGGGTTTTGAGAAATCAAAAATTGGGTTTTAAGTGTCTCTTTCAGTTGGCAACATTGGGTTTTTTCTTTTCTCTTTTTTGATTTTGTTATTGGGTTTTGAAGGGTTTGGAATGTTGGCTTGTGAAGATGTGAATATGCGACAGTATTGAATTTTTGATTTTGTTGTTGGGTTTTTGAATTGTGAATATGCGACAGAATTGGAAAATATGTGCTTGCTTGGCTAGAAGAAAATGTGTGCTTCCTTGGCTAGAAAAGTTTTTAGCAACATGATATTACATACTATCACACTTGGTCATTTTCCATCATTGCTTTACCAAATGAGTAGTTGCATGTATGTAAAATAGTCATGATAAGATTGTAGGAGCAAGAAAATTTTATGACGCATTAGACAGTGCATATATGTATATGCACAAATCAATCATAAGTCCACATACAAATCATTACTACATCAATATACAACTTAAAAGGGAACAAATAAAATACTGTGGTTCTAGTGTTTACCCTGTTTTTGAGTCTCAGATTCCAAAAAGACATCATCAGCCCATCCATCCTTAAAAATTCCAATCCCAACTACAAACCTTAACCACACAGAAGATGCCACTCCACGAACCAAAGGATGCACTTTGAACTTCTCCACCAGA
>JANQAP020544159.1:0-14648 GCA_026874005.2 Erythroxylum coriaceum | reverse complement strand
AAATGATGTTTCTTGTAATAACAGGAACATAATAACAATTATCAAGTTCTAATACAAGGCCAGAAGGCAAAGTTAAATTACAATTTCCTACAGCTAATGCAGCAACTTTTGCTCTATTGCTAACTCACAGGTCCACTTTACCTTTCTTAAATGATCTACTTCTTATAACATCTGCATGTTATTACATATATGAGAACCAGAATCAGTATCTAATACCCAAGAATGTGGAACAGAAGTAGAAAAATTGATCTCAATCATAAACATACCTGAAGAGACAACTTCCTTAAGCTTTTTATCTTTCAGGCTAGCAAGATAAGATGAGTAGTTCCTCTTCCAATGTCCGTTGACTCCGCAATGAAAACATGTGCCCTTGTTATTGCTCTTCTTCTTGACACCTCCTTTGGCCTTTACTACATTAGTAGAAGCCTTCTGTTTCTTGTTATTATTCTTCTTAAAATCCTTTTTCTTGCTTTTAAAACAACCGACAACAAGTACAGAACTGGGTTCCTCCTTAAGGCACCCTTCTGCAGTCTTGAGCATGTTCAATAGTTTAGGCAATGTCATGTCCTTCTGGTTTATGTTGAAGTTCAAGACGAAATGTGAAAAACTCGAACTTAGAGACTGCAGCACCAGATCAATGCTTAACTTGTGATCTATGACAAAACCTAATTGGGCCAATTTTTTAATATACCCAATCATCTTCAGCACATGAAGGTTGACTGAAGATCCTTCTGTCATCTTGCATTGAAACAGTGCCTTGGAGATTTGATATCTCTCCACCCTACTTTGTACACCAAATAACTCCTTAAGATATAGTATCATAGTAGGTGCATCCATGTTCTCATGTTGCCTGTGAAGTTCAGGAGATATGCAAGCTAACATCACACATGTAGCTTGTTCAACGTCATCAATATAACACTAATATTTCTCCCAATCTTCGTCAGTTGCATCTGAACAAGGTTCTGATGAAGCAGGAGTATAAAAAACGTATAACTTCTTTTCTTACCTAAGAACTATTCTTAAGTTTTGTAGCCAGTCTAAAAAGTTGGGTCCAGTTAGTTTGTTAGCATTCATAATGCTCCTCAATGTCAGGTTGGTACTCGTCTTTAAATTCAATAACTGAAAAACATAAAAGGAGCATATATTAATTTATATCCAAAAATCAAATAAAATAAGGACTTTAAAATTATTTGATTACTCCCACTATTTTATTCAAAATAATAGCCCTCACCAATTATCAAATAATTTCTTAGTGGGCTAGGATCCTATTTAAAATTAATTGATCTTAAGCTTGCTCAACAAACCAACTAAAATTAAATTAGGTAGAAAAATACTTTTCAATCACAAATCTATGTGATCATGAGTTTACTCATCTAAATCATACAAATTTAGTTAAGTAGGACCCATTAATTTAAGATAAAATATATTCGGGTTGTAGTCACCTTGAGTTTACTCAACAAGCCAAACAATAAACAAAATTCTGGTTTTATTCTCAAATAATGGATTACAACTATCACGTTCCTAACGTGTACTTAATATTTTATTGAGGGATATAAAAATTCAAAAAATTTCTGATCTCATCAAAATAATATAATCTCATTATATTTATAATTTCAAACATAATCTAATTATGAAAGAAATTATTTAAAACTGATGCTTGATTCTAATTATTGATTTGATAATAATTTAATTTAATAATTTAACTATTGAAAAATTAAATGAAATTCCAAAACTTTTCCTAATAAAATTCCTTTTTGAAAATAATTTTCAAAATTTAGTAAAACACTTTTCAATTATATTAGGATTATAAATTAATTTAATCTCTATTAAAATAATTAAATTGAAAATTTAATGTTTTTAAAAAATATTTAAAAGGCTGATTAGCGCGTGCACTGCACGTGCCATATAGTCTAAGGCTACATGCGTCACAGTCAACAAATCGTTGACTGGCGTGTGCAATCACATTAGCACGGTCATTACATTTACAAATTCACGTGCCAATCATCATCTTCACAAAAACCGTCCCCCATTTTGTTTGCCTCCAACGATTCAGAGAACTAACCCACAATCCCTTGTGTTTCCACGTTTACCTAACTGTCGGGTAGTGCTCCACGTCACTCACACAAAGCACTTTGCTTGGACTACAATTGTCGGCTCTTACAATCGTCCACATCGGTGAACCATCGACAATGATTTGCTCACCGTCGTCCTCTGCGCCGCCTGCGTCCATGAGTGAGTTTTTGCCCATCGTTTTTACACAGTGGTGACGACGATCAATGACATCATTGATCCATAATCACCAGCGACAAAACGCCGCTGGTGAGACATTTCGCAAATGGTTTTTAAAACCACTTGTTTGTGTAATCTTTAAAACCATTAAACATAGATAAGGCAAATAGAGGAGCAGGGAACATACGTAGGTAGAAAAAAAATGCACACATAGAGAAAAAAAATCTCCAATTGCAAATATACAGGAACACATATACATGCTCTTGTTGAACAATTGTTTTTAGACTCCATAAATAGAACACGCACAAAACTCAGAATATACACATATACTTTCATGGAAACAATTTCCAAAATCGCATTAAACTACAAACAGTAGATTCAAGCACATATGCATTGTCTTCAAGCTTTAGATTTTTCAGGACTCACAACACAAGAGTAAAGAAACAATTTCTAAATACAACATGTGAATAGAGTTATCAGAAACAGACAAAAATGGCTTCGAATAAAGAACAACACCCACAATACAACATATTAATTTGTATCAAAATCAACAAGAATCAAGCATCGAATCCAAGTGAAACAATTAAAGGGGGCTTTGATACTACTGTTGGAATTTAATCGTGATCGAATCATAGGGGCAGCAGAAAACAAAATTTTTACAAATTTTGAGCGGATCTCGATAATTGAATAAACTTGAATAAAATATAAAAAGATTTAGAAATTGTACCTTGTTCGTCTTCCTATTGAAAAACCTTTGAAAAACTTTTCCCGGTTAATCAATCACGAGCTATTCAAATGTCTAGTCGCTGATGGTATCCACAGAGCAATTCTCAAAACTGATTAGAGAGAAAGAAAACAAGTGTTAGCTTCTCTATTGTTCTTCCCTTCTTAAATAGAAAAATCATAAGGGTCTTTAATTAAAATTAAATTTCTTTAATTATAATTAAAATCAAATTCTAATTATAATTAATTTAATTTTAATACAATTAAATATCTCATATTTGATCCCTAAAGTTTCTCAAACTTTATAATCAAGTCCAACTTAATTAAATTGATTTTTCTTCCATAAATTGCTCTTTAATGTGTGACCCACTAGGTTCCTAATAAATTGGCAATGATTATAAATTACAATTCTAATTCACAATTAGAATTAGACAAATTAAAACTTCTTTTAATTTATCTTTAATTCTCCAATTAAACAATTCATAACCATATATCATAATTGACGCCAAGCAACATATCATGATTACCTAAATATCATAAATGTCAAAGTGATTGACTTAACCTGTCTATGCATGGCTATGAAATATAATTTAATCCTTTCGTCATTCAATATTCTAATCGAACAGAGTATAGATACAATGTCTACTCTTATCATCTAATAATGTTTGTTCTTGCTAATTAATAATTGATTTATAATTGAAATTTGAAAACACCTTTTTAAATGTCAATTCACTCTGGCCAGACAATTCCATAAATCATTACTAATCAAAAACAGTAGAATATTCTCTCTAATTACTTTAGAGTGACGAATCCTATATTGACTTACTCAACTATCTACATATGGTTCATACCATATCCAATTACTACTGACTGAATTATCCTAAGACGATTCATAAGTAACATCAAAACACAGGAATTCTCACACTAGATACCTTTGTAAACTCAAGTCTGAGGATCAATTATACAACCATTATTATGAGATAATTCATAGACAGGTAAGTAATATTCCATCCAGAATTCTCATAATCAGGTCAGTTCAGTGACTTATTCTCTAATAATTACCCACACTTTAGTTTAAGTATCTCTATACTTTAATTTATGAGATCAGTTACTTTCTTCATAAGAAAGAAACATAATGTGCGCTAGTTTTACCATTTCAACAATATCCCGTCTTGATGAAACTACAACTAGGAACATTTAGGAATAATACATAAGTGTAAATTAAATCTCATAATTATGATCTTATCATAATTGCAATTGCACACTAATTATTCTAAAGATTTTACCTTTAGTATTAAAACATAAAATATTAATTAAATTAATACATAAAGATAAATAAAGCTTTTTCATTAATTCAAAATAATTTCATACATTAATTTGCTTCCAATTGATTAGCTGCAAGGGCATAAACTAACATTATCAACATCTCAATATTTCTCTCTTATAAAAGGATTACATCATAGTAATTCTCTATTTAGAGAGGATATAATGGGAAGCAAAAATATTGAGGGAAGACTCTTAAAAAAAATATTGAGGGAAGGAATGAACTTTAATGGGTTTATATTTCTAATCGTAACTATGGCTTTAAGCAAGAACATACCTAACTAATGTTCAAATTCTTCCTCAACTTAACATATGTCTGTATGTCAAAAAGCTAGCTTCGAAACGAATTTCTTTGTATACAATAACATCTTAATCTATGTATGCGACTCATGAGGTGTCATGGATAGGAAAAAATGTTTAAGAAAGGATGAAGGAAGTTTGGCAAGTATATAATCATATTTTGGACAAGGAATTTACACAACTAAACTATAAAGTTCCCTTCTTTGTTCTCTCAATATTTGCTTATTTGGCTTTCGCTCGTTACTATATAGTACTAAGATTATGAGTTTTTGTATGAAAAATGGGTGAAAAAGGATCTAGGGAAAACACAAAGAATGATGTGGGCTAAGTTTTATGTATTGTATATAAAGGATGGACACAATATCAGAGTAATAGTAAAACATGTTTACAGGACCTCAACTAGTTATCAACGTATTAGTGTCTATCGGATAGGCAATTACATATTATTTTTTCATTAGAGAAGAACTATGATTACCATTTTAATTGCAATCCTTTTATGGGGCTCAATTAATCTAACACTTATATCCCAATCATAAACATGTTTTAAAAGCAATTATCATAATATTTATTTTTCTAATATACAAGATTTTGAAGAATGAAAAAGATATAAGAGCAAACATAGTTTCAAAGGCCAAGGTATATAGAACTATGTGCACCAATGATATTGATAGATGTTTGAAAACTATTTCAAAAAATGAATTGAAGAGATAAATTAAATAAATTTGTTCAATTTCTTATATTTGAGATTTTACATAATGATGAAAATCAAAACCAAATAGTAATTACAAATAATTAAGCTCATGTAAAAAATAATTTGTTTATCTGTGTTTATCCCTCTAAATCTAATATAGCCTTTTATATCTCTCTATATGCCTTTGTTTCCTTTTTTGGAAAGAAGTTTAATTGTTCTAAATACATAAATTAAGTAATATGACAATATGGATGTGTAGCCAACATTATAGATGGAGTAACCATATCCCGTTCATTTTAGATAGAAAATGAAAAGTGTGTACAAGCTTTAAACATTGTAATTATAACCAAATGTAGATTAATGTTCTCATTTATAATATTATTTTCAATTATTGAACCTAGAGAGGTTCTAGTTGATGTTTTGATAATAACAAAACATAATTACTACCAACGAGTTTATTATTTTGATGAAAAGCAATATATAAACAAAATGAAGTCGTAAAATCAAGAAGATAATTTATGAAGTTAATAAAGAGAATTTAAAGTTTGAAACTGATGAAACAAAGATCAAACTGAAAAAAAGAAAAGATTAAGGCTCATTAAGTTCATTTTACATTTTTTACTATTATTTATAATCTCACTTTATTAATTTGATGCTCTAAAAGGCTCAGCATGCATAAAATTTTTATTTCACTTCAGTGTATAGATCTTTACACTCATTAAAAGGAATTAAAGCTTTTAATTTTAAAAGAAACCCTCTTGATCTTTCAAACACTCTTTAAGGAACATTTTTCCAAAGTATTCAAATTATAAGTGCATTAAACAAATTAGTTTTAAACATTTAAAGATGATAAAATCATGTTTTTAAGGTGATTGGTTGATCTATATGAGTTAGTAGTTGACCAATATAGGTTAAAGTTATTAAATTTGATGTATTGAAAGTTTGTCATAACATTGGTTGATGATGTATACTAGTCGACTAATCTCTCAATGGATAGTGAATTTGTGCATTCAATGCACAATATGTTATATTGGTCAACTAGTGCTCTGCAAATAGTCATTGTAATAGCTAGTAGGGGTCTCAGAACACTATAGATGAGTGTTTTCTTATTAGTTTTAGCATTAAGAAACATTTGGGTGTATTTTAAACACATTTCCAATTATTTGTCAATTATTTGAGCAACAATATCTCATATTTGTGTGAGTGAGCCTCTTTGGGATTATGGAGTGGTATAGTTAAGTATTTTGAGTTATAATATTTTTTTAAGGAATTATACTATTGTACTTGTGGGTGATCCAAGTGAGATTGAGGTTCTTTTTCACCTTGGAAGAAGATTGTAAATGGCTCCTCTTTGTCGAAAAAGATTGCATAAAAGTTATTATTTGCCTTGATAGAAGAATTATAGTGGAATTCCAAGAAGAGTCATGAGAATAAATGTAAAAAATGTTATTTATTGAGCCATTATATATCGATCTACATTCTCTCTTCCTTATCCTTTTTAAAGTATTGTTTAATAGTTTGATTAATTTATATTAATCGATTTCTCCTTATTTATATTAATTATTGTTAATTGAGTGCATTAGTAAAATCTTTTTTATTTTATAAACTCCAATTCATCCCCTCTTGGGTGACATAAGGGACTAATAAATAGTATCAGAGAAAGTCTTTTAGGCTAGCATTTCTAACAAAATCCTACAATAAAGATCATAATGGTATATTTAGGAGCATCATCATCATCATCATTCAACTTAGAGGAAAAAAGCATCAATAAAGAACGTTTCTTTGAAGCCAATGCTTACCTTTATTAGAAAAACTAGGATAAGAATCTTCTTAATGGATAAAAGTGTAAACCTACAAGATAAAAATAGTTTTAAATGGTCCTTTATACCTACAAAAGTTGTAGATAACAAAAAGTACCTAAATTAACGAATAGGGACCTCAAAAGAAAAAGAATAGTTTCCTTAAATAATTGGTCATACATTTATTATTTTATGTATTAGGAATAAATGAATTCAATAAGGTCTCTTTGTGTGAAACAACCTATAACATTTTTCAAACATTAGGAATTGTACATGAGGGCACGATTTATGTTATGGAGAGCAAAGTAAGCATGCTAACACATTAATATGAATTGTTTTAAATAAAACATAATTGGGGCATATCTAGCATGTGTAAGAGATTTATTGACATTATTACTACACTTAAAGATCTTGAAAAGGCATATATTAATTTTGAAATGGTAAGAAAGTTACTTAGGTCACTTCCCGAGATGTAGGAGGCTTAAGTGACAACCATATAAGAAGTTACAAACCTAATAACACTATCATTAGAGGAACTTATTAGATCTCTCCTCATATATGAAATGAGGCTCTAAGAGATACAAGAAGAAAAAACACTCCTAAAGAAAAAGAATTTAGCATTGAAAGCGTCAAAAAGAAAGACATCAACTAGTGAAAGCAATGAAGAAGACATTAGCTTAATTAGTAGAAAATTCATGAAGCTTTTAAAAAATAAATTCTCTGAAAGAAAGGATTTTATGGTAAAGGTGACTTAGAATATAAATCTACTAAAATTATTTGTTTTGAATATAGGAAACTCAGCCATATGAAGTCACAATGACCTTTACCCATGAGTGATGAAAAGTATAAAAGAAACAATAAGAAGGAGAAGAATGAAATATTGAAGAAGAAAGCACATAAAGCCTCAACTTAAGGTGACATAAGTGAATCTGAAAATGATAAATCAAAAGGAGAGATAGCTCATATGTCCTTTACTTCTATTGATAATGTTAAGGTAACATCCAACTCTAATTTATATTATAACAATAATGATTTGACATATAGTGAACTAGACAAAATTTTAGAAAACATGAGTAAGAAAAGAAAGAAATTATATTCCAAACCTAAAGAAGTTCAAAAATAGTTAGATCCATGCATAAATGAGAATGGAAAGATAAAAAGTGAATTGCATAATATTAAAGCATCCAAAAATGTGATCATTGATGACAATCCTAACTTAAATACATTAAGGAATGAGAATAAAACATTAGAAAAGGTGGTTAATTCCCTTGAGGACTTATTTTCCAAGTTTTCAAGGGGAAATGAAAAAATATAAAACGTGTTAGGAGATTAAAGGAATTCCAATACTAGTCATGGAATAGGATACAACCATAAAGTGAAGCTAATTCTTAGAACACATTTAAAAAGGGGAAATATTTATAACAAATAACCATTGACTAATATAAAAGATAAGTATGGAGCATCCATATCTAAGCATATATATGCACATGCCACATCCACTTGGACAAATTCTAAAAGCAAGCATTATGCTTCCATATATGGCTCATAATCTAGGCATAGAGTTCAACACTCTTAATGGAAGAATAGGCATAACTTCTATAATAACATGCAAATCCATTCACAACCCTTTGAACCTTAAAAAAGCATGAATTAAGCCTCTATTCAATATAGTTATCATACATATAATCATGGTAGCTCATTTTACTACCCTTGGAAACCATTTAACAACATTAATGTCCAAAGGAAGATTCCTTACTATGTTTACACATATAGAATACAAATTAATGCATTTATGCATCGTCATTACGCATATAACATGGTATGCCATTTTTTTAGTAAGTTACGACATGCTAATATATTTTGTTTTCTCAAACAAACAATGGCAAGCAACCCTTTGAAAACGTGGGTTAAGAAGAAAAAGGAGACTAACAATTAAAGAACCAAGCTCATTTGGGTTCCTAAAACACATTAACCACCTTATTTTATAGGGGTTTTAGAAAAGAAAGAGCAAATCGTATGTAGTTGAGTATTAGTTTTAAAGAGTTTATATTTTTCTATTAATGTCTCTAAAACTTTTTATATCCAAGAAAATCTTGAAAATATTTAAAATATGGAAATGTTACCCCTTAAAGAGAGCTAGAATAATTAAAGACTCTTTAAAAGAAATAATTATTGAACTATGTAAGGATTATAAGAAGGATTAGATACCTTCGATGGAATGTAAACTTAAGAAGAATATTTATTAAAATCATTCTTGAATAATGCTCAACAAAAGGTAACTATTAGTTGACACTTTAGAAATTCGTCACGTTTTGCTACTATTTATCTCTAGAGTTGACTGTTTGGGTTTGAATTATGAATAAATTTTAAACAATTTCTATAGTACGAACCTTAATACCTAAACGTAGAGACTATATGTAAAATGAGGTTATTAAGTTAGAATTTATATCAATTGGGCAATAATTACTCTAAACCATTAAATAAGGATAGATTTTGTAAAATTAGAAGATAATCAATTATGTTTGATGGTAATTCTATATGATAAGGATCCCCTTATTTGTTTTAATTCATTCTTAATATTTAGCTAATTAATTAGGTGTTTTTAATGTTTTTATTTAAGTTTTAAGGTTATTCTCTAGCTTTTCAAAACATATCGGGCTTTTAATATCCTAGAGTGGTCAACTTGAGTAAACAAAAATAATGTTTTCTATTGTTTTAGTGAGTTTATAAAGAGTTTGGTTGCTTCTCTAATCGATCACCTAAGTATATTAGTCGACTAATGTCTTTGAGTGGCTGACCAATGTCACATTTCTATAAGAAATTTTCTCTTTCCAATGAGTTTGTTCTTTATTTGGACAAAGTTTTGGTCATCCACTTACTCGCATTGGATGACTAGTGATCAACCAATACCTCATCACCAAAGAAAATATTCCTTTTGGTGAGTTTGTGAGAAGTTTGACTGCATATAATGATCAACCACCCACCCTTACTAGTTTACTAATATACTTTAATGGTCGTCCAATATAGTTTTTCCTATAGTTACTTTTATTATAGAGAGTTTGTACCTCAGTTGGCTAATAGGTTTAGTTGATCACATACACTGGTTAACTAGTAAAGCTGTGTAGTCAATCAGTCTTCATGATTGAAGCTTTATTTCTCCTCTTTTCTTCTATTTTCCATCTTGCATGTTTATATCTTCTAGAACCCTAAACAATTCACTCTTTTCTTTAAAAGAACATCTCCGATTTCAAAAAAATGTCGTTCAATTGCAATAAATTAATTTTTATTTTACAATTTAAATTGAGAAATTTCCAATTTTCTTAATTAAGAGTTATCTTTTAAAATTGATGCTTTAATGGTTAAATGGTAAAAGGATTAATGGCTATTTAGCTTTAATACATCTTTAAGTTTCTTCATTTTTGGTATTTTAGGCACTTATTCATATTTCTATTTTGTGAAATTTTTAGGCTTTCAAAATTATACATTCTTTTATGAAATTGATTGTTTGATATTACAATTTTTCTTATATTTTTTAATTTCAAATTTTGTAAAACTTGCCTTTATAGCTGTAGTTTAATTTTTTTAAACTTAGGCATAATATCAAACTTGGGGACTTTTCAAAATTAGACACAATTAGGGATGCTTCCTCAAAAATTAAAATTTTAAGCAATAACTTTAACTCTTTATATATTTAGTAGCCTTCTTTCTTGAGCAAGTTTACCAATCTCAATGAAATTCATTTTTATCTTTTGACCATGTTAGCTTGGTATATGAAACTTTATATTATGCAGTTTTGGATATTTGATCCTCTTTTATGATTCCAAAAGGGAGAGAGAGATCAATGATATTGGAGTTAGAGGAAGTGATAACATTCAAGGGGTAACTTTTGTACATATTCTATTTTTTGTATTTTTATAGTAAGGTAAATTTATGTTTAAACAAATGTATGGATTTTTTTTACACTTGAAATTGAATATTTCCTTTGTTCTTAATATTGAATCATGACTTATTGATGTGTGCTTGATTGTTTATATATTCACTCCTTAATACTTAACCGTTAATATTATGAAATACTTAAGAGACTCATTTTGGTTCGCATTTGGTTTCAGGTACAAGTTGGAAACACAAGAGCTAAAATGAGTTAAAAGTACATTCCTTGAGCCATCCTTTTAATGTTCAAACTCATATATGTTAGTGAATTAAGAAGGAGATGGATTAGAGTGAAGATGGGACAAGAAACTATAAGAAAATGAAGAATTTAGCATGATATGTAAGATGCACGCTCGTGCACGAAAATGGCGTTAGTTGGCCATGCATTGAATCGTGCATCTTCACAAAAACCTAGTTTTTCATATAAATAGACATGTGAGTGGCCAAAGAAGGCATGAATCATTTTTGGAACACGAAAGGAGGCAAAAAACTTACTTCCTTAGGATCTTTGGAGGGCTAATCTTCCTTCTTTTAGTTCTTAGAGGAAATTGAAGCCGAAGATTATAATTGAGCATCTCATCATTATGTATTGTTGATTCTCTTTCTCTTTGGAGATTGTTTATGTTATTTTTTGCTTATTAATTTGGGCATTTGTGTAAGAATGATTTGAATGCTTTCATTACATTGTTTTTATATAAAGCTACCCTTTGCCAAAATATTGAATACTGAATGCTTTCATTATATTGTTTTTATATAAATCCACCCTTTGCCAAAATCTTGAATACAATACGTAATAGTTATGTTTTTGATTTATTTGTGGTAAAATAATGGTGTTAAACCATCAAGGATACATAACTTAGGTTAAACAACCCAAGCTTGTATGGTTGTTGCCTAGATTAATTTGTTTTCCTAGTTCGTATTGTGGCTATCTTATTAAATCTAGAGAGCTTATTCTAGGTTGTTTGATAGTTAGGTTTAGTTAAAGAGCTTATTTTGATTAAATAAGATCTAAGGAAAAATCGAGATTAACAGAGCTTATTATTAACCCACGATTAATAGTTTCCAAGAGAAGGGTTAAAACAATAAGACAATGAAGTATGTTTATTTGTGTATAGATTGAGATTGAACCGAGAACTGGATTCTAAACTCATTCTTCAATTTTATCAATCTTTAACTATCTAATTTTATCAATCTTTAACTGTTTAATTTGATTTACTTTCATTGATTCAATTTTTCTTTATTGTTTTAATTTCACCTAACCAACCCCCTATTTCCTAAACGTCGATTTCTTTCCTTACAAAAATTACACGTACATTCCTTCTAGATACGATCCCTACTCACCACTACTATAAATTTAGTTGTGTAGAGTTATGTTTTATTTTATTATTCATTCGACATGCATCACTTATGTATGACTTAAGGGGGAACTAATATCTAATTTGATTGTATTATTAATTTTCATATTTTTATATAATATCACAAATATTTTATCATCATAAAAAATGGTGAGATTATTGAACCAAGGGAGTTTCTAATTGATATTTTGATGATAAAAAACAATTCCTACTAATGAGTTTATTATTTTGATGAAAAGAAATATAATGAATCCACAAACTTAAGAAGATAGTTTATGATTTTTTTTTGGAAAATAAGAAATGTATTCATTCAAAAAGATAGCTTATAAAGTTAATAAAGAGAAGTTGAAGTTTACAATCGATGAAATAAAAATCAAACTAAGAACAAAAGAAGATCAAGACTCATCAAGGCCATTTTACATTATTAATATTTTTAATTTCACTTTTGTTAATTTGATTATCCAAAAGATTCACCTTGTATAAATATTTCATCTCACTTCATAGCATGAATCTTTACGTTTATTAAGAGGCACTAAAGCTTTTAATTTTAAAAGAAAAAACTCTTGATCATTTAAGCACTATTTAGATAACACTTTGAGAAGTATTTAAATGATAATTACATTAAACATATTTGTTTTAAGCATTTGAAGTTGTTAAAATCATATTTTTAGGGTGATTGATTGACTTATATAGGATAATAGTTGACCAGGTTAGAGTTGCTAAATTTAATATACTGAGAGTTTTTTTGTAACATTGGTTAATGTTTTAATAACTAATTTGTCATATTGGTTGACTAATATGCTTACTAGTCAACTATTCTCTCAATGGCTAGTGAATTTGTGATAATATGGTATACTAATTGACTAATGCTGTATAAATAGCCATTATAATGGCTAGTTGTGGTCGAAAACACTATAGATAGGTGTTTTCTCATTGTTTTTTGCATTAAGAAGCATTTGGGTGTATTTTACACATTTTTAATTTTTTTTCAATCATTTGACAATCATTCCTTATATTTATAAGAGTTAGCCTCTTTGGAATTGTCAAGGGATAAAGTGAGGCATTTTGAGTTATAATACTTTTTTTAAGCATTATATTATTATACTTAGAGGTGATCAAGAAAGATTGAGATTCCTTTTATAAAGGGTTCTTCTTCACCAAGAAAGATTGTTCAAAGGTTGTCCTTTTCCTTGAAAGAAGAATTATAATGGAATTTTAAGAAGAGTATTATGAGTGTATGTAGGGAAGTGTTATTTGCTGAAACACTATAAGTTGATTTGGAATCTCTCTATCCTATCATTTTTAAATTATTGTTCAATTGTCTGATTAATTTATATTATACAATTTTCTTATCCTTATTTATATTGATTATTTTTAGTTGAATATATTGGTTATGGAAGTTCTTAAATTTCATACACACTCAATTCGACCCCACATCTTAAATACAATTAGGGACTAACATAAATTTTATATGAAAGTCCATTAGTAAATTTTGGTTTTATTAATGTTTCAAAATTATAAAAATATAAACTTTGTTTTTCTTTTATTTCAAACAATATTAATACATTATAATAATGATACATATGCCATAAATAATGAATCTTCCCTAAAGGTTTCACTCTATAGGATTTGTTTGGGTAGTACAAGTATTATCACTATTAAAATTAATATCACTTGGCCATTATATTAGTTACACTTAGCCAATAGTGCTAAACTTCCAACATTGTAACACCCAACTCCCATAAGACATTTATGCCAGTACATCATCAGACATTCGAGCACATGTCTGATAGAAGTGGCACGCTAACTATATCACTTTCACTTAACTCATGGCATCTTAAATTAAAATCATAAGAATCACAATGATTAAAACCCAAATTCCTCATTTCATTTCAGAAACAATATGTACATTGTAGCGTTACAACATCATCTATATATGTAC
This sequence comes from Erythroxylum coriaceum, assembly GCA_026874005.2. Classification (NCBI taxonomy): domain Eukaryota; kingdom Viridiplantae; phylum Streptophyta; class Magnoliopsida; order Malpighiales; family Erythroxylaceae; genus Erythroxylum; species Erythroxylum coriaceum. The sequence goes on along the minus strand of JANQAP020544159.1, from coordinate 356 downwards.
AATATCAACAACCTATTAGAGTCTACAGCTCTGTCTACAAAACATACTACATACATGAGGAATTGTACAAAAAGTTTGTCTAAATCCTTCAGTCCTAGCTGACTGACCTTTGAGCTATGTCTTCTTTCCGAAAGCAACACTATTTCTCTTCTAAATGACTTAGAAGCTATATCGTCTTTCTCGGATCTGAAAAGTTATCGTCACAATTTTGGTGAGTTTTGTAAACTCTGTGAGTTAACCATCCTCGATGGTTCACTCCTATCATATAATTCACATTACTTCATTTATCAACATATAGCATCATAAAACACTTTACACACAATTTTCACATTTCTCATTCAACACAATTCAATAAT
>JANQAP020543781.1:0-14651 GCA_026874005.2 Erythroxylum coriaceum | reverse complement strand
CTCAAAATTATGTAATCAACACATGCAACGTGAAACTTAACCGTGATCATAATCAGGCAGAAAATCATACATTTATGGGCATATTCTTCATCAACTTACTACACATATTCAATTTCACTTTTGTTTCATTATACTTCTAATTCTCACCTTAATTCTCCTCATTTCGAAATCTCTTATCCACTAAAAACACCAAAACACAAGTATGAACTTCTCCACATTTCTCATCTATTAGTTCTAGTCTTCTAAGAAAAGTTCGAGTTCCAACAAAATTTGGGTTATATTATTGCATTTTCTTATTAATTATTCAAGTTATTTAATTTTATATTTTATTTCTAAAAAGTGTTTAAATTGTACTAAATATTTTCTTGTATGCTTAGTGGACTTAAGGAAAAGAATCTAGATAAAAATCTAGCCCAAAATGAGGATCAACCCAAAAGAAAGTCCAAAATTAAGCAACAGCCCACTAGAATAAGCAAACCAACCCACCTCACCAATAGAAATAAACTGGATAAAACAACAAAGTATTACTAACTAGAAGAAAACACAATGCAGCATCAGGGGGAGGAAGCAAAATGCAACGTACCAAAGATTAGAAAAATAGCAAAATGACGTAGTGTAAAAGAAGTAATCAGATAACCTAAAACGCAATAGTAAAAGGGAGTAAACTGCAACAGGATAAAAGTCCAAAGTGTAGCAAAAGACAAGAAAAGAGAAAAACATAACAGTAGAGAGAACACACTAGTAGCCAAAACAGAACGTAGCAACAGAGGAGAAAAATAATAGCAACAGAACAAGTACCATCTGGTGGGAGGAGGAGTCGTACCCACCTACCATTATCTCTATCAAATCTCTTCAAAGTGGAAGAGATAAGTGGAACCCTATCACAGATCTAGCAATGTAAGGCTCTTGGAGATTTTTTGTGAGCCTATAAAAGCAGTCATACATCGTTGAGAGCTTCGAGAGGTTCCATCATCCTTTCATGGTAGGTTAATTCTATAAGTTATTGCAAGGAGCATCTGGGTAGAAAGGAGAGCCATATTCCACTTGTTTTAAGCTAGCTCGTGACTGGTGGAGGAAGAAATTCCTAACCTTTAGGGTTGCTTCGAGGTCTATAAAGATAGAAAAATTGAATGAGTTTTCTTGAAACCCTATTCTCTTTATTTCTAGTTTCCTATGCTTAATTTATTCTTGGTTGTTTTAATTTAGTATAGATATGCAATTTTAGTTATTTAGGATACTATTTGATTTAATTCAACTACTTACTAAGTGGATTTAATAGTGTACAATTGCTGGAATTGTTTATTGTGTTTATTCATGTTATTTGATTAGATAAATATTTGATTATTTGAATATGATAAGTAGAATTAGTGATTCATTTGGAGTTGTGTGGGCTAGAATTTGGTTGTTTGTTTGACAAATATTGGTTATTGATTATGTTTCCTTATGTTTAACTTGTTTTGATTGAGTTGGTCCAATTTTTAAGAGTGAAAAGTAACAAATAGAAACCAATTGGTTGGTTTTCTATATTGAACTCGTTAATATCTCGTATTATCAAGATATGTCAAAATTACATGAATAAACTAAAATTTAAAACATACTTTTTCATTTGTGAATATTATATTAGTTTATGTTTTATTTTTTTGATTTCTATACTCAATTTGAGCTGCAATCCCCTCCCCTGCTTTGTATATATATGCTTGATTAGTTAAATTCATAGTTTTTATTACTATGATCATTTTAGTTTTGGATTTCTTTTATATTTCAGTTTATTAATAATCTTAATATTCTATGTAAAGTTAATTGTATGAATATGGATAGCCCAAATTAGTTGAGATAATTCTGTCTTGAAGCTAAATTACAAGTGTTATACTCAATGTAGATAAAATAGGATTATCAACTTTATATTCTGATTTGGATTTGTGCATTTAGTAATCAATCAGTTGGCCATTTCTTCATGTTTTCTAGTTCATTAAAGTTAAACTTGTAAACTTAAAATGTTGCCAATAACTTAGTTAAAAAAGGAGCATAATTTTTAATTTCAAATTGAAAAAATAATCAAAATGAAGAATGAACAAGTTGACGTTGATTTCATGCATTGTGTAGAGATTTCATCCAAGCTATCCAAGTTTTTATTTTCCTCTAGATATGGATCATTATGTATGTTTAATCTCTTCTCCATATAAAAAATATGACAACTTAACATCTTTTACACGAATTAACCATGTATTGGATATTACATACGAAAATGTTGATTAAAACATGATTAACATGCATTATGGCATATCTAAAATTTTTCTCTTAGTGATTCATTAGTTTGTAAAAAAGCTATTTTATTAGTTAAATTATGCTAAGATATATGGCTTGATTGAATTAGAATTGTAACTGCCAATTTAGGATTACTTTAAAAGTATTATAAGATGAAATTAGGGTTTTCTAATTGAAAATTGTGAGGATTTGTATAATTTGGTTTCACCATTAAAAAATTCGTAAATATATATTTCGGAATAATGAAAATAATTTCCAAATCTTGAATATTGATTATGTGGTTCTAAAAAGGTGTTATAAGTTTATTTTCTTAAGTTTTGATGTTGTATCTTACTAATGTGATTGAAGAGGACATTATATGAGTGTTGATGATGTTTATATTTTGTTAATGAATTCCTTTCGTATGAGCGAAATTATTAGTATGTAATTGTCTCTTTTAAAATTATTATAACTAATAAACTAAATTAGTAAATTAACTTTCCTTATGGGATCGACTCTTATTTACTCTATACTAAAGTGATTAATAAATGAAAGTAAAACAGGATTTAATTTGTATACGCCTAATGACACATATCAACTATGGTATCCCTAAACTTGAATATTATGAAGAATATGTTTATAGTGCATAGGAGATAGGGATCGACAAGTGATATCTACAGAATGATTGGATTTTCATATTAGCAGGTAGATGTGGGAGTAGACGGGGATCATCCCAACACATAGGAGTAGCAGTCAAGATTGGACTCACCTCAGTCGCTATTGCCAAGTAGAGGGCCTAAGTAGTAGGATGACTTTTAAAGAGCATGAGCATGCCCAAGAGTCCGATCCCACCTTCGCATCGGGACCAACTAAAGATTGCCCAATTTGATAAATATGTAGGAATTATCTTAGGAAGGCAAATATCTATATGGGATGATCAGCCATAGTTAATGGCGTGCGTGACACTACCAGAGGCATATGATGGAAAAGGTGTTATGCAAGATAATAGAACACCGTGGACTCGGGGTGCCACCTCTACCGACTAGAGTTGACCTATCATCATCTACTGTAATAAAGCAAACATGGAGGACATAGAAGCCACAGACATTCCTAGTATGCCAGAAGACTAACAGATATAAAAGCAACATGGGATGCTCAGTTATTTATTTCACTTATCATTTTATTATATTATGTATTTTTTGTCTTAATAGTTAGCAAAAGCTTAACCTTGCTAAACTTTATTATTACAAAGTTATTACTTTTTCTTTTTTTTTATTTATTTATTTTCTTTTTTCCTTTTTATCCCCTTTTGTTTCTCTTTTCGAAGGACGATTGTATTTAATATCAAAAGGAAATTATAACGAGTTCAAAAATTGTATAAATTATTATTTTGGGAGGTACCAAATCATATTCCTTTCTCGCTGTAGTTTCTTTGATATTGTATCTTTTTCTATGCTTTTATTATGTACATTGGGGAAAATGTACAACTTTAGGTTTGGGGAAGGGGTTAATGGAAATTTCAAAGAAAATTTTCAAATTTCTTAGGCTTATTGTAATCTTATTATTTATTCATATTAAATTAAAATCTTTTTGAAATACTTTAGTTTATCATTGATTATTTAATTAAGTTTGTATGCAATGAAAATTGGATTATATTTTCTTTTATAAGCCATTATTTTTTAGTACTCATTGAGATAGTTAATCTCAATGAAAGGTGTATATTATTTATATACATGAAGCCTGAATGTGAGCTTTTAAGCCCAAGAACAATATATCAGTATATTATGCTCTATTATTCCTTTTTGTGTGTTTAACATGCACAGTTGGATGATTCTTGAACTTGTTTTTATTATTCATGGTGAGACCAAGTTGATAAAATGGAGGCATTAAATTGATAAAGGCACTTATATTTAACCATTTGTTTTAGTCTATTTTCTTTTATTATTACCTACCCTATTTTGTCCTGTAGGAGTAACCAATTTAAGGCTTAGCCTTTTCTTTAATTTATTGTAACCACATTGATAGTCAATTATCCTATTCTTCTTGAAAACTTTTCATCAAATTTTAAACCCTGAATTATTTGCATTTACTTGATTGCTCAAAACTTGAATTATATTGAAAAATTTTAAAGAGAAGGTCTAATATGCCTATAATTATTGATAGATGGTGATTGTTAAATTTGTTTCTTCTCAAGTGCTTTATTATTTTTAATTTTATACTCTCTCTAAAGTTACTCGAAGTTTAAGTTCAAAATTATTTATTAGGAGCATATCAATTAGAAAAAGAAGAAAGAGAAAAGAAAAGAAAGCTTAGAGAGTAATAAGAATTATTTTTGTGCCAATGAAATTTTTTCTTAGAGGATATATGCTATGAAGAACCAAATTTTTAGTAAACTTGTTTATATGAATTTCTTCCAACATTATTTCACTTTTAATTATTCCCTTTATACCTTTACCTAAGCCTCATCACACCTTATTGGATTTATTTTTCTAGTTTATTTATTAGTGGTAAAGATGTGATATTATTGCAATTTATAGTTAAGATTCCTTCTATGTATTGATTTGAGAGTTTATTACATTTTCCACTCTAAATGTTGTGAGTATATTGAGTGAATATGTCATGAGGGTGTGAAATTGTTTGCTTTGAAGTTTGGAAAGATTATCCATTTGATTGCTATTGATATTAGTTTATGGAAGTTTGTTCTAGGAAAGTTAGAGTATAATTATATGATGGTGTGATTCATATGATATGATAATTTAGGATGTGGATGGACAAATTGAAATTAAAAAGGGATTTATTTGTTTAAAATTTAATAAATTGGATTATGGTTTGAATAAGGACAAGCAAAATCTTAAATGTGAGAATGATTGATAAAGCTTAATATTCTTTATTTTTAGTCCCATATTTAATGCATTTGGCTTAATTATTTGAGATTTTTTTAATGTTTTTTGTATTTATTTTTTTCTATTATGTATTAGGTCTCAATTGCTTTCGTGGATCAAATAAAAGATTTAAGAAAAAATCATGATCGAAAATAGAATAACTAGAGTTGTTTCAGAGGGACACACCTGTGCTGATGAAGGGCACGCCATAAATTATGTACATGGTATTATGGGGGACCATATAAGTTCGTATGATTGTGTACGACTTCTAAGACATTGTTTTTCCCGTGTGATGATGGACACGCTCATATAGGTGTTGTACATGATTGTGTTCACTAGTCATGTATGCTTTTGAAAATGTATCTATTCATGATTTTTGAAGGAGATTGAGGAATACAGTCATATATAAGACCATGTGGGTGATAGTTTATACTCTAGAAATCATAATTATGTGTAATTATAAAGTTTAATTAAGGGGAGTCAAAGTTGGAGTTGGAGTTTGAGAATTCAGTCAGAGTTATAAAAACAATTATAAACCTAGGTACTGCTCATCTGATTTGGTTAATCTCTTATAATTCTTGTTTTTGGTTATTATTTATGTTGAGCTTTATTTTATTTTTATCTTTTTTAATTAAATCATCATCTTAATTTGTTAGTTAGATAATAAAAAAAGATAACAACTAGTACTAGTAGTCTTTGTGAGATCTACACTCAATATTTACAAACACTATACTATAGTTCGATAGGTTCACTTTGCTTTGACATCTATATGGTAGGGATCTTAACCATTAACCATCAAGATAATATTGTTAAATATCCAAGTCTATAGAACAATAGTTAAAATGTCACTCTATATAATGATTCTCCCTCCTTTTGGCATCATCTAAAAGGATACACTAGTATTGTTAGCAAAAGCATATACTTACGACACCCATTAAGTGCTAAAGCCTTCCTAAATTACTACAAATTATAAATTTAAAGATAGTGGAGGAAACTATAACTGCATAAATATTAACATACATTAAACTATCCTCTCAGCTAAATTATAATATCATTAAATCTAGTCATGCTTAAATCTATATTTGCTTAAAAGACTAAAATTACTCATACATCCTTGAATTTATGGTATTTATAAATTCGGTTATCTCTCTGAAAGTTTAAGATGATTCTTAATTTTATAAAGGAAATCTTCAATGTTCTCCTCCTTGTCAAAGTTGTATACCTCATGGTGGTGACCCTTTTTATCTTACATACTTATGCTAACATAACTAGTGGATTCCTTAAGCTTTTAAATATAACAAATAAATTCACTGGACTCCATATGGCTTAGCATATTATCAATGTATCCCTATCTTTTAAAAACTATCAATAACCCTATACAGTTTTGGTTTTATATCACTCATTCTCCTTACCATCAACTTTTCTTAAAAATCCTAATTATAAACTTTAAAATAACATCATTTTCATTACGTGACACTAAATGTGGTATTACACAACACTATTTTGGATATTGTAACTAAGTCTTTTAGTGGAAGTTAATGGTAGGGGCTAGGTGTTATGAAACCCAAACTATAAGGGTTATGATAGTCTTTAAAAGTTAAGGGAAGCATTGATAATATGTCAAATCAAAAGGGTTATAGTGAATTTAACCCTAAATATAAAACCGTTAATTTTCTCCAAACTTATAGAGGAAAGAGTTTTATTAGTAAAAAGATTTCGATGGACATATGCATATGCATCAACTACATGAGGGATACGAAAGTGGTTATACACAAGTGTGATACCTACCATATAGGATGAAAACATTGATCTTCTTAATTCTAGTAAATTGTCCTATAATAGTTAAGATAACATGATAATTGAGATCACTCATTTGTCCATTATAAGAAAGAAAATTATAATTTGTAAAGTAGTAACAAAACTGGACAATAGCCAAAGTTTTTTTTAGTTCCTTTATATTCATTTTCACTAATGAAATATGGGTCATTATAAGTCAATGTAAGTTTCTTTTTCAATGAAAAGGGATCTTCACTCCATTAGCTAGTAAGACCAAAAGTATATGTACGATTATAAGAAGAAATGTACAAATTATCATATATAAGTAGCAGAGTCATAATCTCATTGATCATATATATTTGAGTAAATATGAGGCTTACGTTGTTATGTGATTTTAGAGTTTAAAATAAAAAAGGAATAGATTCTTTAAATGAACTAGTTGATGTAAGGTTAAGAAAGATTTCCATCCTTAGTCTACGAAAAATGGAACAAGATTAATATTATTAAAGAAATCTAAAGAATGAGAGTATATGAATTTATTGGGCCTAAGATGTTTATCATACATAGCTAATTAAATACATTTAAATCAATGATATGGAATTTATGGTTTAAGTTTAAGAGAGGTTGATGTAAAAGGTTTCAATTCTTAATAAGTTTGATAAGCAATGTGATTCAATTATATAGGATACATTATAGATAATGGAAATAATACTGAGTTGATGAGCTTATAAATTAATTATGGATGATAACATCTATCATAAATAATCCATAATCCAAAAGTAACCAAATTTTATAATAATTTTCATCCTTTTTAATAGTCAAAAGTACATATGCTAATTTCTTTTCTAACTAATAATTCTCATCAAAATTAGCTCAAGCCAAGATTAAAAAAATTGAAATAACTTACTACAATTTCAATAAGAAAGAATGAAGTATTTGCTTGAATGATGAATATTATGGTTGGTTCCTTTCAATATTCATGAATTTTAATTTTCTAGTATATAATATTTAACTTATCCAGTTTTGAAGAGAATTTAAGGGTATTTTGATCTTAATCTCAATATTGTATAAATGTTTCTAAGAGCTTGAAAGAATAAAGATAAAGGAAGTGGGGATTTTAATACAAACTGTTTCAGTCAATTATGTGGTTTAGTTAATTGAAACAGTGTAGGGAACAACATACCTTTGTAATTTATATGTCAATTTTCTCACACCTATTTAAAGTTGTAGGCAAGATGACAATATCATGGTGTGAGAGGGAAACTTTAAGAAAGAGGCAATAAGAGGAATCCTCTACTCCAGTCCAGCCTCAGAGAGGCCACGGATGTTACCATTCAATGCCAAGGTCATGGAGGAACAGTATCAATGGTTGAAGGATAAAAATTTTATTGTAAACAGTTATATAGACTGGGAGGCATTGGAGCATGCTGGCTTAGCCTAACAGATTTGAGAGCTCAAGGAGGTCGACGTATTATCCCTGATTCATTGAAATTGTGGACCCTTCATATAAAAAGCTCACTCTAGAGTTCCTCTCCACATTCTCTCTAGAGAAGGGATGTTACGACGAGGATCGCTTCAATATAGTCCAGTTTTGGATGATGGAGGAGTGCTTCAAATGAGCTACACTAAGTTCTCCATCACCATGGATTTGTAAGACTGGGAGTATGTTGGTACACCAAAGTACCTACCATTTTAGATTGATCTACCATATGTGTTAACTCTGTGGCATTTCTAGGGTCCGATCCTAAGAACAACTATGATTTAAGCAAGTCCAAGGCCTCGACCTTATTCCATCCAACACTTATATACGTCTACTGTATCTAGAGCCTCAGTTTAAGTAGACGAGGAGATAGCTAGGGAGTCTTCGAGAATGTGGATGTTTATTATTTTTGGAGTATGAGCGAGCGGATGCTTATTCACTTAGGGCATGCCTTTATCTAATTTATTTGGAATTAGAGTGAAGATAAGAAGGTCGACACAATAAATGTTGGACCTTACATGACCCAAATGGTATGAAGAATGGGTCTATTCGATCAACTACCACCGATGCAAGACATGAAAACTATGGTAGCATTTAACTTGGCAGTGATGCAATAATGTGCATGGAAACTAGACATTGGGGTCCCACGAGAGATGGTTACAAACTTATTTAGGAGCCTGACGAGTCAACATTAGAGGATGAAGATAGAGTAGAGGAGTCAATAGTGGAGCAACCTATAACAAAATAACCACAGCCACCACTGTCAAAATCAGATGAGGCATTACCAGATGAGGAGGTTCTGAGAGGTCCCCAAGCTAGGTTTCACAATCCAACTTAGTTGAAAACAACTTTCTTGGAAAAATTAGTAGGTTGGCTTGTGGAAACTCAGTGGACACTTCGACTTCAGCAGGTCAAGTTTTTAGAGCTGGTAAGAAGGTTGTAGACTTTGGGTGCACAATAAGGTGAGTTATGGACTATAGTTGGATGGATGGGAGAGTTGTTGCTCTTAATAGCAAGCCATCTAGGCATTGATTTCCAGCCCCAATCATCCGACAAGGGCATTTCCTCTACAAGTCCTCCACCTAACTAAGATCATCACCACAAAAACACCTTTGTCAAACCAGCCAGGATCAAAAGATGTGAGAGATGCCTAGTTTTATATATTCTTCCTTTTTTTGTCTTTTATATTTATTTCTTACTTTCCTTCAGTTAATTATTTTGTTTTCTATAACATTTGACAACACGTGTACGCTATAAAATTTACCTAACTTTGTACACTAAAATTTGTAGTTAGGGTGAGTTGGGATCGAATCCACAGGGAATGCTCGGTTAATTTTTGTAACCAAAGTTAACTGATACAAGGAAATATAAAAGGGGGGTTTGGATTTTTAGCAATATAGAAAATAAAATAAAAGTAAACTATTGAAAACAAATTAAAACAAGTAATCGAAAATGATTAAACTGTCGAATATATGTAAGGTCTAGTTCTAAATTCAATCTCGGCCTAAACATGATCAAGCATATTTCGTCATCCTAACATCGTTACAACTGTCTTCGGACTATCGATCTGAGAATATTAGAATGCTTTACTAATCCTGGTTTTCCCTTAGGTTTTGTTTAATCAAGACATGATCATTAATTAAAGCTAACTACTAAATAACTTAGGATACGCTCTCTAGATTTAATTGAGCAGGCACATTACGAAGTGAAAAATGATCAACATAAGCAGTAACCTCACACGTTTAGGTTATCTAACCTAAGTTATGATGTTACTAATGATATAGGATCATCAAATGCTACTCACAAACATCAAAAGTAACGATTACAGATTACATTTAATGTTTTAACAATATTTTTGAAATAAAACAATCAAAATAACATATTAAGATCATTCATCCCAAAACCCAATCAAATCAACACCAACAACACAACAATCCAAAACGAAATTAAAACCTTAAAATGGTAAAAAATTTAACAGTGACTTGGCATCGATATTCCTGTTGAACTGGCATCAGGACGCTAGCCTCCCATCTCCATTTTTATGATCCAAGCATGAGCCATCTCCTCTATGCTTCGGTGGTGAAAGAACAAAGAAAAAGACCTAGCGCCACCTTTGTTATGCCCCCTACGCTACTGCTCCTCTTCTCTATTTTGTGAATTATTTTTAGTCCAATTTACTATTCACCTCCCCTATGTTACTATTCCCTTCCTCTTTTTAATGTAGATGCTATATAACGTTTGTGCATCTATGTTTCGTAAACGCATCAACGCAGAAGTGTCACAACATTTGCCCTTGCTTCAATTGCCACGTGATTTACCAAATGGAATGTTGTCATTTAATTCACATTGTGCACGGGGTTGTTCACGTGAAGCAACGTTCTGCTGCATTTTATTCTCTTGTTTCCTTCTTCTGCTATCGTTTCATGCTTCCACATGCTGCATATTTTCTATAATTCTTCTTCTTTGTGTTCCATTTTTCTTGTCTTCCTCTTTTCTTTTAATTTTTTCCTTCTTTCTCCATGAAGACAAGTAAATATTAATCTTCAAAAAATGGCCCATATGACGTGCTTTCGACTCACTTTAACTTCTTTGCTTCCAAATTATGCCTAAAATCACAAATGAGTCAAAGTGAGTATCTTAAACATTTCTAAAGCATTAATCACTAAGTGTAGCATATCAAATGAATCAAAATTTAAACACATATCAAGTTCTCCCACACTTAGCCTTTGACCATCCTCCGGCAAATTGTCAAAATCAAAATCACAAATTAAAACTTTTTCTTATTTTCCACATTTCTTAATAATGGATAACCATAAGTAAAGATGAATGATTTTCAAAACCTATAGCAAAAACTCAAACATTAAAAGCTTCTACTCATGATCAATCAATATTCACCACCTTTAGAAACTGAGTAATTTAGAGGTAAACTTGGACAAAAATGTTTAAACAAGATATTTCTGTAGGTACACTCAAGCACCATTCATGATCACAACAATCCATAACTTTACTTGCCTTTTCATTTCTCCACCACTAAAAGACACATGCATAATCATAAATCAAAGGATTTTTCTAGGGTTATAACGTAGGTGAGGATAAGGTGGGACGTATTTTGGATAATGCAGCATAAAAACCATCAAGCTAGTGAAGCAAAAGAAACACTTATCAAGATATCAAATGTGCAAGTTAACATTCATTCAAAACTAGGTATCGTCAGCCATAAAGAATGCAACAACTATGTTTCACAACTCAATTTAGCTATCACACCATAAGCCACATTAGTATAACACAAAACGTGCTCCATCTAAAATAACATTTGTCTCATATGTAATATATTCAAACACCTAATCCACACAACTTAAAGAGGATAAACTACTAATTAACAATTTCTCACAATAATTATATTTCCTTTTTGATACTTTTTATTCAAACAAACATTTTTTCTTTTTCTTTTTTTTCTTTTTCTTTTCTTTCATTTTTTCTTTCTTTTCCAAAAGTAGAAGTGATAGAAGCTACATCAACATAAGTAACACACTACAACAATAGAGCATATACCTGAACATCCAGAGGACATTCAAAAACATACCCAATGAAAATGGCATGTTAGAGCAATTACATTAACTTATTATGGCATCATACAGAACATAAGTATTTAAAAGAACAAATTTTCCCATTTCATTCACAAACATAATTACATTGTAATATTACACTACATAATCCATATATTTACATTGCCAAAAACATCTGAGAGTTTACTGCTTTTTTACAAATTGTTCTACATGTAATGAGAAAACTAAATAAACACACTCTAATAGACTCCTCAAATATCAACTGACCAGATCTTTGAGCCATTCTTGTTTCCAAAATTGACAGTACGAGACTTTTACTAGAATGCCTTAGTAGCTAGGTCTCTCTTTTACCTGAAAATCAATGTTGCAATTTTGATGAGTTTGCGAACTCAGTGAGTGAACCATCATTGATGTGATCACTCAAGTCAGAACATAATTATCACAAGTATAAGCTAAATTCACAAGTGTATTTCCTAATTCAGCAGATGTATCACATCACTCAATATTGAATACTAGATCATAATTTACATTATATTCCAGCAATGCATCATGAACTACAAACATTTCATATAATTAGTTCAGAATAATCTAATCATTTATCTCAATCATCCTTATCATCAACATGTACATAAACATTGCATATCACTATATCATCACAATTCAGTAACCCTTCGCAATCATTCACATAATACTTGTAAAGTTATATATATGTAAATGCACATGTGACTTCACTTTCATTTTTACTTTGTTGTGACCGAGCGCCTATTTGTTGTCCCATATCTGCTGTAGATACTAGACTCATTTCATATTCTGTGCCATACCTATTGTGGATACTGAGCTCATTAATAATTGAGTCTATGGCTATTGGTGCATAATTCTTAGCTTTAAGCTCTTTTTCACACTGGTCACTCCAGTCATAACTCCTTTATCTGATTATGTATAATAATATGATGGAATGCATCAATTCACATACTATGTTATCAACACTTTCATTTAATATGCACTGTCATTTTCACATTCATCTGATCTGAGTCCAACATTCAACATTCAGTTGAGTACACATTTTCCATATTCACAAATAATGAGAAAGCACTTCCAATACAATCAGGAATATTGAACTCCTCGGACCATCAATATCTAAAATTATCACAATCATATCAATAATAGTTTAATATCTAAAAGTTAATAAAAAATAATTCAATCATAGTGAGAAAACATCTAGGTTAACTCACAGTATGCTCTAGATAAGCTATTACCTTGATGACCCGGCAATGTCTGAATGTTGATGACCAATTTGAGCTTCTTTAGTCATGCAATATGTACATATAGCTCACACGTTACTAAGATAATCGATAATATGAATATTCAATCAAACATATATATATATATATATATATATATATATATATCTGTGTGTGTGTGTGTGTATATGTTATGTTTAATGCATGCTCAATTGACCTTTCCATGTATATAGTTATTTATACATTTTAACCATTCAAACATCATACTTTGCATACTACCATTTTGCAATCAGGTTTATACCCTTAAGTTAGCTTGATTTACTCCAAATTTATCAACCATTCCTTACACTTATCCTTGAACATTTCCATGATCTAAAAGCTTCTTATAATACACAATTTATAATCTCTACTTTAACCACAATGCATCATCCCTCAATTCAAACCAGAATTTAGATTCTATTTTAACTTCTCAATAAGCTTCACTACTTCTAAATCCTTGCTTTAAGCTTGACTACTTCTAAATCCTTGCTTTAAGCTTTTTTAATCCTTTCACGTAATACTGATCTAAGCTTTAATATAGCCAACAATGTTTCATTCAGCCCCAAATTCGGTTTAACATTTAATGCTCATAGTTGTACTAAGTTTGGTAACCTCGATGTCTAAATTTGTGCCACATTGCTTTTAGATTTCCTACTTAATGCATCAGCCATGACATTAGCTTTACCAAAATGGTATTCAATCTTGCAATCATAATCCTTAAGCAATTCAATCCATCACCTTTGTCTCATATTCAATTTTTTCGGACTTAATAAATATTTCAAACTTCTATGATATGTAAATATTTGAAATGTTTCACCATACAGATAATGTCTCCAAATCTTCAAATCAAACACCACTATAGCAAGCTCTAAATCATGAACTAGATAGTTGAAATCTCTCTGCCACACTACATCAAAACACATCCTAGCCCCTGATTTGAAGCATCATTATACACTACATATCCTCCAGATCCAGATGGAATAGCTAACACTGGTACTATAGTTAATCGATGTTTTAAATCCTCAAAGCTCCTTTATCATTCATAAGTCCATCTGAATGGTACATTCTTCCTCAGAAGCTTTGTCAAAGGGGCTAAGATCAAAGAAAACCCCTTGACAAACCTTCTATAATAACCTACTAATCTAAGAAAACTCTAGATCTTAAACACATTTCTTGGGACTTCCCACTTCATCACTGCCTCAACTTTCTTTGGGTCTACCTATATGCCTTGTCTAGATACTATATTGTAACATCCCCTCACCTATGGGAAGGGTAATTTAGTCAATTGGAATGGGTTGGTAGTGCTTAAAAGTGTATTGACATATTCATGCATTCATTTATGCACCTGAATAGTAAATAGTAAATTTTTGCACATGTAAATGTTTGTACCTGCATTCATGACATTTCCCGGTTTAAGTGTGAA
>JANQAP020543261.1:0-14657 GCA_026874005.2 Erythroxylum coriaceum | reverse complement strand
GAAAGAGGGTCAAAGCATCGATTCAAGTTGCATTTTTGTATTTTTAAGCTAGATTTTGTAACAATGAGGATGTTAGTGCATTTATTATCTTGTGGTAAACATGGAAGGTAATATAGGGAGGATGGTGAGTTTGAATGATTCCAATTATCATGTTTGGAGAGGTAAATGGAGGATTTACTCTTTGTCAAATGCTGTCATGATCCTATCTTTGTCCCTGAAAAGCTGGAAGGTAAAAGTGATGATGAATGGAATTTGCTCCATCGACAGGTATGTGGTATTATTAGACAATGGGTAGATGACAATGTTTATAACCTTATTGTTAATAAAACTTATGCACGCACATTGTGGATAAAGTTAGAAGAATTATATATTAGCAAGACAGGGAATAATAAAATGTACCTGATAATGCAACTGATGTATTTGAGATACTAGGATGGTAGTCCGATGTGTGATTACATGAACACATATTAAGGGGTCATTAACCAATTGGCAGGTACAAACATGAAGTTGGAGGAAGAGGTATAGGCTTTGATGTTTCTTAGTTCTTTATCAGATTCATGGGAGACTTTTAGGAGCTCACTTACAAATTCAATCACAAGTTCTAAAATTTCCTTGACTATGAATTTAGTTAAGAGTGCAGTCCTAAATGAAGAGATGAGAAGAAAGACGCAAGATTCCCCTTCACATTCAGAAGTCCATGTTATAAAAAATAGGGGGAGAAGTCAAAGCAAAGGTTCGAAGTATAGGGATAAAAGCATAAGCAAGTCACGAGGTAAATATTCTAATATTGAATGTTATCATTGTGGTCAAAAAGGGCATGTAAAGAGATTCTACAGGAAACTGAAAAAGGAGAACAAAAAGAACAAGGTCAAAGAGAAGTAGAATGATGATAAGGGTGACAATAATACACAACGGGTCATAACCACTATTGAGGATCTTCTTTTGCCTAATGAGGTTGACATGGTTAATGTTGTCAGCCAGGATAATAGTTGGGTGATTGACATATGTACTACCATACATGATACTTCACACAAGCATTTCTTCTCTTCTTACATATCTGGTTATTATGGTCCTGTAAGAATGGGTAATGATGGTATAACTAAAGCTGTTGGTAGTGGTAATGTGTGTTTACAGACTATTAATGGCTCCAGGTTAGTTCTCAAAAATATGTGACATGTTGCTGATATACGGTTGAATATTATCTCTGTTGGTGAACTTGACGAAAATGACTTTGGAAGTTCCTTCAAGAATGGTCAGTGGAAGATCACCAAGGGTAACTTGATTGTAGCAAGAGGCCAGAAGCAGTCAAAATTACACCTAATGTCAACAAAGTTTTTCAGTGACGATGTCAATGTAGTTCAGAGCCAGGAGACCGTTACTTTGTGACATAAGAGGCTTGCTCACATGAGTGAGAAAGGTATATCTTAGTTAGCTAAACAAAATCTCTTGTCAGGTGTGGAAAAGGCAGAGCTCGAGAAGTGTAGTGATTGTTTAGTAGGCAAGCAAACTAGATTTGCCTTCAAGAGCCATCCTCCTTCAAAGAAGTCACAGGTATTAGAGTTGGTGCATTATGATATGTGTGGTCCTATGAAGATGCAAACATTTGGTGGTGCTAGTTACTTTGTGACGTTTATTGATGATCATTCAAGGAAGATCCAAGCTTATGATTTAAAGTCTAAGAATCAAGTTCTAGATGTGTTCAAGCAATTCCAGGGTTCAGTTGAGAGAGAGGCAGGAAAGAAGTTGAAATGTGTCCGAACAGATAATGGCGGTGAATACATTGGCTCATTTGATGAATACTGCAAATCTCAAGGTATTAGACATAAGAAGACTCCTCCGAAGACTCCTCAGTTGAATGACTTAGCTGAAAGGATGAATAGAACACTGGTGGAGAGAATCAGATGTTTACTATCACACGCCAAGCTACCACAATCATATTAGGGTAAGGCTTTACATATAGTTGTTTATATTGCTAACCTCACACCTGGTGTTCCTTTGCAGTTTGATGTACTGAAAAGGTTTGGTCAGGCAAAGGTGTTTCTTATGATCATCTCAGGGTTTTTGGTTTTAAGGCTTTTATGCAAATTCCCAAAGATGAGAGGTTTAAGCTTGACTTGAAGACATGACAATAAGTGTTTGTCGATTATGGTCAAGATGAGTTTGGCTACAGGTTTTGGGATCTAGTTGAGAGGAAACTTATTAGAAGTCGTGATGCTGTATTCATGGAAGATCAAACCATTAAAGATATTAATAGATCAAAGAAGACAGTTTGAAGGTCCAGTGACGGTGTGGCTAACTTGGATCCACTTCCTTTAATTGCAGCCTCGCAAGAGGCAGAGGTTGATCTTTAACATAATATGTATGATGAAGATGAGCCCGTATAGGTTGAAACAGATGGTGTTGATCCTGTTCAGCTAGTAGAACTATAAGCTCCAACAGAAGTTTCACTTAGAAGATAGTTAGACATCCTTCCACTCAGTATCTTGTCCATGAGTATGTGTTGCTGATTGACAGGGGAGAACTTGAGACTTATGATAAGGTTCTAGAAGATGAGTACAAAAAGGAGTGGTTTGAGGCTATGCAAGACGAGATGACTTCCTTGCAGTAGAATCACACTTACGATCTAGTAAAGTTACCTAAGGGAAAGAGAGCTTTGAAGAATAAGTAGGGGTTTATGATGAAACAAAAGGAGCATACTTCACGCCCACAGTACAAAGCCAGACTAGTTTTGAAAGGGTTCAATTAGAGAAAAGGTATTGAATTCGATGAAGTCTTTTCTCCAGTTGTGAAAATGCTATCCATCAAAGTTGTTCTTAGGTTAGCAGTAAATCTTGATTTGGAGGTTAAGCAAATGGATGTGAAAACGGTATTTCTTCGTGGAGACCTAAAAGAAGAAATTTACATAAAGCAGCCATAGGGTTTAAGGGAGTAAAGAAAACTATGTTTGTAGATTAAAGAAAAGTCTTTACAGTCTGAAACAGGCATCGAGGCAATGGTATAGGAAGTTCGAATCTGTTATGAACAGCAGGGCTACAATAAGACTACTTCAGATGGCTGTGTGTTTGTTCGTAGATTCTATGATGATGACTTTATTATTCTATTTCTCTATGTTGATGAGATGTTGATTGTTGGCAAGAATATCTCCAAGATTCATGCATTGAAGAAGCAATTGAGTAAGTCTTTTGTTATGAAAGACTTGGGGACAACAAAATAGATCCTTGGTATATGGATTTCTCGAGACTAACTAGCTAGAAGGTTATACTTGTCCCAGGAGAAGTACAGTAAGAAGGTGCTTCAGTGATTCAACATGGACAAGGCTAAAACAATAAGTACTCCATTTGGTAATCAATTCAAGTTAAGTACCAAGTAGAGTCCGTCTACTGATGATGACAAGAAAGATATGGAGAAAGTTCCTTATGCTTCAGAAGTGGGTAGATTGATGTATGCTATAGAGTGTACAAGGCCAGACATAGCTCATGCAGTAAGTACAGTTAGTAGATTCCTATCTAATCTAGGTAGAGAGCATTAGAAAGCTGTGAAGTGGATTATAATATATCTCTGGGGCACTTCCAACTTATGTTTGAGTTTTAGAAGTGAGAAACTTGAATTGGTTGGTTATTCAAATTCAGCTATGGCGGGAGACATTGATTCTCGAAAATCTACTTCAGGTACCTGATTAATTTTGCAGGAGGAGTTGTGGCATGGCAGTCAAGGCTATAAAAGTGTGTTGCACTACTTACCATTAAAGTTGAATTTATTGCAGCAACATAAGTAGCTAAGGAGTTGTTGTGAATGAAGAATTTTGTTCAAGAACTTGGTTTCAAGCAGGAGCTGTAATATCCCGTTTCAATACTAAAGGTTAGGACATAGGATCCTAAACCATTGTATATAAGAAATATCATTGAGAAATTTATTAGGTGCATTGCATTCACATTCATATCATTAGCATACACATGTGAATATTGATTGTACACATTGCAAATACTGTATATGCACTCAATTGACATATTCCGAGGTACAAGCAATTTAAAATGGTTATGATGTGAATTGTGAATTATTGTGTCTTGAATTTTAGTCTGATGGTTTCAATTATTAATTTGGAATTTATTTGTTAAAATTGGGAGATTTATGAATTTATGTGTATTTTTGGACTAGGAAAAATGCCAAGTGGCGAGACAAATTAAAAATGGCAATAGAAATAAGTGACAAATGGTGATAGAAATAAGTGACACGTGGCATTAGGATTAATTGACAAGTGGCTTAGATAATTGGGTGACAAATGACATAGAGATTGAGAGACAAATGGACTGATTATTAAGAGTCATGTGGTAGCCTAAGTAAAAATACAAGTAGCATGATTCTTTATATGGCATGTGTCATGACAAGTGTCATAACACTCACCATACTTTTAAACCCATGACATATGTAATGAAAGACCATCTTTCAATTGTCTTTCATTTTTCTTCATTTTCTTTCTTTTCTCCATTTATGACCCCCTCACCAAACCTCACCATCTTGAGTTTTTGCTAACATCTTAGACAAGCCACTCCAACGAAATTCTGTTGTCTGCTTTTTAATACAAAAATGATGAGGAAATGAAGTCTAAATGCTGAACTATGAAGAAGGTACATTTGATATAGTAGGTAAGGGTTAAAAATCTAGAAAAACATGGAAGAAATTGGCTGGAAATTTTCGGATAACACATCCCACGATCGTGGGAAATGCAAGGATGTCCGGATGACACATCCCACAATCGTGGGAAGTCCTCCACGATCGTGAGAAATGCATGGGAAAGGCTTTAGACATGGATTCTTCTCTTTTAAGTGATGATTGAATCAACTAATGATAAGTTACCTTAATTTGGTGCATTTAGACTTGATTGAGGCTTAAAATGAACCTAGTTTGAGGTTGAATAAGTTGATAAAGTGTTTGATATGTTTAGGTTGTTAATTGATGTTATAACTTAGGAAAGGATTGTTGATATCAAAGTATCAAAATTTAGAAATTTATGAGTGTTATAGGAATGAAGGTGTTCATATGATTATAAATGTGATCCAAAGGATATGTGAAAGGTGTATTAGGTATGAAAGAATGAAAATTTGGATATTGTGTGATTATATAATGCTAAAAAGGGATTGATGAATGTATGATTGATGAATTTAGAATAATCTAGTATATTTGAGGTGTAAACCTAAGTGCAAGCTAGACATATACAAGTTATGATGTTTGAATGATCAAGACTCGTCTTTAAGGATACATACATAAATATATATATATATATATATATATGTGTGTGTGTGTGTGTGTGTGTGTTTGTGTGTGTGTGTGTGTGTGTGTGTGTATGATTGGATATTATTATGATTGAGAAACTTAGTAATGTGTATAAATGTGTGTATTGTATGAATTAGACGCTCAAGTCGAACGTTAGTATCCATACATTGTCGGTCGTCAAGGCAATAGCTAATCTGGAGCTTACTATGAGTCAACCTAAATGTTTCTCACTAAGATTGATTTGTTCTGTTTAAATTTCAGCTATTGAACTGTTATTGATGTGATTGAGATAATTCCGGACATTTATGGTCTGAGGAGTTTGATAATTGAGATTACATTGGAAGTGTTCATAACTGAATGTGAATCTGAAAGAAATATATGTACTCAGTGAAATGTTGAATGCCGGACTTAGATCTAATGAACATATGAAAATGACTACGTGTAATGAATGAAAGTGATTGATTGCATATAATGAGAAATAATACCTTTCATCATATTAATATACATGATCAAATAAAGGAGTTGTGATCGAAGTGATCAGTGAAAAAGAGCTTAAAGCTCAAAAATGCGTATAAAGAGCCACAGGCTCAGTATTATAATGAGCCTGGTATCCACAATAGGTACGAGACAGTTATTAATGAGCCCGGTATCCACAACAGATATAGGACAGTAAAAAGGCAGTCACAATAAAGTAATAATGAAAGTGGAGTCACATGTGCATTTGCATACATATAACTTGATATGTATTAAATGAATGATTGAAATGAATTGTTTGGACTGTTTTGAAATAGAAATGCGAAATAGTGTATGCAAATTATGTTTGTTGAAATATGATAAAATGTGAAATGATATGTAATATCTGATGATATGATTTGTCTGTGAATTGGATTGATTGTGAATTGTTCTTGCGTTTGATATGGGTGAGCACATTGAGGATGGTTCACTCACTAAGTTCGCAAAACTCATCAAAATTGTAAATGTTAATTTTCAAGTACGAGGATGACTTAGCTCCTAAGGCAAACTATTAGAAGTCTAGTTCTGTCCATGTTAGAAGTCACGAATGGCTCAAAGGTCAGTCAATTGATATTGAGGTGTTGGCCCCAGGTCTCAGTCCTTATTTTGTTTCGACAAGGCGTCAAAATTGGGGGACTTTATATATATATATATATATATATATATATATATATACACTTTTATACAAAAAGAATTAATTTCTTGGTGGGAGTAAAAACAAATAAAAACAAATAAATTAAAAGAAACAAACAAATAAAAATAAAAAAATTCACTGCCGTGCATTAAAATTTGTTATGGTCGTGAGTGTTAAATTGTCACGGGTGTAAGAGGGGGGTGTCGTGATTGCTCTTGTGCACGATCGCGACATTCTGACTGCACACTCCTATTTCAATTTATCATAACTTTTCAATCCTAAAGTCCAAAAATTATAAACTTTATGTCGTTAAAAGGCTAAGAGAAAAAGCTACAACTTTCATGAAGACAAATTTATCAAATTCTGCCTAAATTAATACAGTTTATTCATTGAAGTTCAAAACACATTTTCATTCCTTTTTCCTTTATTCTCTTATTTTCTCTCATCTGTCAATATACATTCTCACAAACAAAAGACCCGAATCCAACAAACACTATCCATACACATAAGACTCCTAATAGAAAAGACTCTCACCCATCAATTTATTTAAGAAGAATTTATCGAAAAATCATTAAACAAATAACTATTTATTGCCAACACAATATCACTATCAAAAAAGAAATTTTCTGCACACATATATAAAAGAAGTTCCTCAACCCTTCTTTCATTTATTACTCCAGAAGACAAAGTTTTATTTCTTAGATGTTGTAAGGTTCATACATAACTTCAATTTCTAACAAAAGCCACATCAGTAGCATAATACAAAAATACAATCATGAATGTTCATGCTTGATATGCTTCTAAAGTACTAAAAGTTTCTGAACTAACTTAGTTACAAAAATAGAAATTCTTGGGGTCAGTCGAAGTTTTTGCAAGGTTCAACGTTAATATACTATTTATGCACCTGAGGAGTAGAGAGATAATGGGGTGAGCTGGGAAGCTCAGTGGCTAATACGTTTATAGCCAGCGATAATGAACCAACACACAATCAAGCATATAGACACATATATATATATAAATATATATATTCATTTCATATTAGTCTTAGCAAATCACGCAAATTAGATCATATAATCATTTAATAATCAAACCATAACACTCAATTATGCTTTATGTTCAACAATTCAAGATGCAATGCACAAACATAATGTCTCGAGAGAATCCCATAAAGCAAAATGGCGAAATCAAAGTTTGCACCATGAACAGAATGAGTCCATTTTTTGGAGCTCATGTGCTACAAACGGGCAGCAAGGAGAAGGCTTTAGGTCAACGTGCACGTGACGAACAGAATGGTATCTCTCTTACCCACATAAGCAAATTTTCCAATGCTTACATATTTCATATCATATTCATATTTTCATGCTTCTTGAAGTTTTTCTGTTTTTCATCAATACAAAATGCAGTATCTTTCAAAGTAAGCATGATATCAAATTCATAGAATATTTTCCCACATTCACAATGATTCAAGACAAGCATTTATACACAAAAAATCAAATAATACAGCTCATCATCACAAAAACTATAAACATATTACCCACCTATTTACTTATAAATCCAAGCTCAAGTCTGTTCTTCCTCTTGCTCTTGATTTCGAAGTTCTTGGTTCCCTTTAAACAACATATTTTCATTTAATCAGCATACACGAATAGAACGTCCATAAAGCTATATTCTCCAAAAATTAGCTTAGACTTAATATACTTTTAGTTTATCTAAGCTAGAAGAACTAAGATCAAGTTAAAAGTTCATGAAATTCTAAGAACATAAATCTCTTGTTGCTCTTCTTTCTCTCTTCATTTTCAACACATAACCTATCTTCTCTAGTTCCTTTTTCTATCAAAACAAGAAGAATAAATAAAGGGTTACCTAAAACTCAACTGAACCTTCTTTTTCCACTTCTTATCTCCTTTTTCTTTCTTTCCTTCTTCTCCTCTCTATGCTTCGGTTTCTCCTTCTCTACTTTTAGTTTCTTCTACAACTTTCTCTCTTTTTCTTTTTTACTATATACAACTCTCTCTTCTCTTCTTTTCTTATTAGTTTAAGACAAACTTTTTTCTTTCCAAGCTTACCCTTTTATATTTAATCTAATGCCTTCTAACTCCTTAACTTAATTCTAACTCTTCCTTTTAATCCATGCAACTTCACGTAATTAATTATATACCTAACTAAACTCCAAAAATTGCTAATTCAAGAATTCTAATTTTCAGTTCATGCTTGCTAATTTATTAAAATAAATTCTAAGAAAAATTTGGGGTCTAACATTTCTCCCCCTTAAAGAATTTTGTCCTCGAAATTCTTACCTGAAGCTACAATTAGGTGTGGATACTTCTCCTTCATGGCTTCCAGGGGTTCCCATGTTGCCTCTTCTCTTGAACGGTTCCTCTATAAAACTTTAACCAGTTTCACAATCTTGTTTCTTAAGACCTTTTCCTTTGAATCTAGAATTGCTACTAGTTGTTCTTTATAAGTCAAATCCTCCCTTAATTTAACCTCTAAAGGTTGGACTATGTGTGAAGGATCCGATCTATATCTCTTTAGCATTGATACATGGAAGACATTATGAATCTTGGATAACTCTGGCGGTAAGGCTAACTTCTAGGTGAGAGGCCCAATCTTCTCAATAATCTCATAAGGGCCTATGTATCTTGGACTGAGCTTACCCTTTTTACCAAATCTTAAGACTCCTTTCCATGCTGAGGCTCTAAAAAATACTTTGTCTCTAACTTCATATTCCATCTCCTTCCTGTATGTGTCTGTATAGCTCTTCATTCTGTATTGAGCCGTTTTGAGTCTCTGTTTTACCAATTTAATCTTGTTAACTATAGCTTGTACCAACTCAAGCCCTAAAAGTTTTCTTTCACCTTCCTCATCCCAACAAATAGGAGTCCTGCACCTCCTACCATACAAAGCTTCATAAGGTGCCATTTGAATTCCTGAATGGTAAGAATTGTTGTAAGCAAACTCGATTAAAGGCAAATGATCATCCCATGAACCCTTGAAATCTATTACACATACTTTTAACATTGTTTCCAACATCCTTATTGCCCTTTCTGGTTGACCGTCAGTCTGCGGATGAAAAGCTGTGCTAAAATACAACTTGGTTCCTAAAGTCTCTTGCAAACTTTCCCAAAATCTGGAGGTAAATTTAGGATCTTTATCTGAGACTATAGAACTCGGAATCTCATGAAGTCTGATTATTTCATCTATGTATTTCTTAGCTAAGGCATTCAAAGAATCTGCCTGTCTAATAGGTAAGAAATATGCTGACTTGGTTAGCCTATTGACAATCACCCATACTGCGTCATACTTCCTGCTGGTCCTTGGTAATCCCATTAAGAAATCCATTGTAATTTTCTTCCACTTCCATTCAGGAACAGACAAGGGTTTAAGCTTACCGGCTGGTGCTTGATATTCTGCTTTAACCTGTTGACACACCAAACATTTTCCAACATACTCTGCAACATCTTTCTTCATTCCTCTCTACCAGAAGTGTTCTTTTAAATCTCTATACATTCTGGTGCTCCCTGGATGCATTGCATATAGAGCATTGTGTGCGTCATCAAGAATTTCATTCTTCAACTCTTACATATCCAGAATACATAATATATTGCCTACCACCATTAATCCATTTTCTCTTACTTCTATTTCTGAAGGCTTACCATATTTTTAAAGTACTTATCTTGTTCCTGCAATTCCTTAATCTTCTTATTTAATACTAGCCTTACTCTAAAATTAGCCAATATACTACCAGTTCGACTTGCCTCAACGTCACCTTCAGTTTGGATAATTCCTTCAATAAAGGAAGATATATCATCTCCACATGCGCCATAGTAGATTTCCTGCTCAGTGCATCCGCTACTACATTAGCTTTCCCCGAGTGGTAGTCTATCATCAAGTCATAGTCCTTTAATAATTCTAACCAGCTTCTTTGCCTCAAATTTAAATCTTTTTGGCTTATCAAATATTTAAGACTCTTGTAGTCTGTAAATACCTTGGTGGTAATTCCATATAAGTAATGTCTCCATATTTTCAAGGCAAAGACTATAGTAGCCAATTCCAAGTCATGCGTGGGATAATTCATCTCCTAGGGTTTTAATTGCCTGGAAGTGTAGGCAATCACTTTATATCCTTGCATCAACACGCACCCCAATCCTTTCTTCGAGGCATCGCTATACACTGTATATCCATCACTACCAGAAGGAAAAGTTAGAATTGGTGCAGTTGTAAGCTTCTTCTTCAATTCCTCAAAGCTCCTCTAACATTCTTTTATCTACATAAACTTTTGACTCTTCCTTGTCAATTTGGTAAGTGGAGCTGCAATCATGGAAAAGCCTTCTACAAATCGTCTGTAATAACCAACTAATCCCATGAAACTCCTCACTTCTGCTACATTCTTGGGTGCTTCCCATCTAACAACAGCTTCTAATTTTTGTGGATTCACATGTAATCCTTTTTTCGAAATGATGTGTCTAAGAAATACCAGTTCCCTTAGCCAAAATTCACATTTATCAAATTTGGCATACAACTTTTCTTTCTCAATGTCTCCAAGGCAATCCTTAAATGTTCTTCATGCTCCTTGTCGCTCTTGGAATAAATCAGTATATCATCAATAAAGACTATGATAAATTGGTCTAAGAAAGGCTTAAAGACTCTATTCATTAGGTCCATGAAGACTGCAGGAGCATTAGTTAATCCAAAGGGCATAACTATGAACGCAAAATGCCTATATCGTGTTCTAAAAGTAGTCTTTGACATATTAAACTCCTTTATTCTCAATTGATGATAACTCGATCTCAAGTTTATTTTGGAGAAGACTTTTGCTCCTTGTAGTTGATCAAACAAATCATCTATACGTGGGAGAGGGTATCTATTCTTGATAGTGACATCAAGGATCCATCTTTCTTTTTCAAAAAAGGAACTGGAGCTCCCCAAGGTGAAGAGCTAGGCCTAATAAAACCTTTCTCTAACAACTCTTCTAACTACTTTTTAAGCAACTTCAATTCTGCTGAAGCCATTCTATAGGGTGGAATCGATATTGCTGCCGTGCCTGGAAGAAGCTCTATGGTGAACTCAATCTCTCTAAGTGGTGGTAGTCCTAGTAATTCCTCCGGAAAGACATCTGTAAATTTCCTGACCACAGGAATGTTTTCTAATTTCTCTTCATCTACCTTTGTGTCTAACACATATGCCAAGAATGCTTTATACCCTTTCTTTATCATTTTCTCTGTTGTTAGAGCTGAAATAATTTTAGGTGGGCTTGCCTTCCTGTTTCCCACAAACACCACCTTTTTCCCTTTATCCACTTAAAACTCTACTGTTTCCTGTTTGCAGTTCAAATTGGTATTATATTTTTTCAAAGTGTCCATGCCTAAAATCACATCTAATCCCTTCATCTCCAATGGCATCAAATCCACCACTAATTTTACCTCACCAATTCATATTTCACACTCTCGATAAACATGACTAATAATAATATACTGGCCAATTGGGGCACTAACTATCAAAGGACTATCTAATGGACTCAAATTTCTATCATGCATAATCATACTTGACGAAATAAAAGAATGGGTAGACCCCTGATTAATTAAAAAAATAATATCATCGTGAAACAATTTAACCATACCAGTCATAACCTTTGGAGTGGCTTCTGCTTCCTCCCTTGTCATTGCAAATACTTTAACTGGTGCTTGTCCTTTTGGTCGTCTTGAAGGATTTACTTTCTTGGTTGCACTGGAACTGCCCACTTCAGTTGCAGACTCAACACCTACAGTCTCAATCCTTCTTGAAGCTTGCATCTGAGTTCCCTCTCACCTTGCATACTGTGGACACTCCCTAGCCATATGCCCTTTTTTCTCCACACTTAAAACAAGCGCCAATCAGTTTATAACACTTCCCTTTATGGAATTTGCCACAATGATGGCATTTGAGAAAAGATGGTTTTTCTCCCTCTCCTCTTTCCCTGGCTTCAACAATCGAGGCTTGAAGAGAAGTAGTTCTCGTTAGTTTGGGCCTGCTTACACTACTGCTCCTAACATCAAACTGTGTGGGGAAGGTCCTGGTACTCCTTTCTGGCATAGAAACACTGCTACTACCCCCTCTTCTGAGCTGTTCTCTTCCTTTTCTCTTTTTATTCACTACGCTTTTTATGTTTTCTACATTCTCCACCCTTAATGCAACTTCTACCAATTGTTGAAAATCACAAAAATTTTATGCCACCACTTTTTCTCTGATGGCCAAATGCAATCTTGCTTCAAACTTTCGGCACTTAGCCGCCTCGCTTATCATCAACTCAGCTACATATCGAGACAACTGTGTAAATTTGCGCTCATTTTCACTCACTATCATCTCCCTCTGGGTAAGATGCAGAAACTCCCTCTACTTCTGCTAGATATACACCTCAGACAGATATTTCTTCTTATAGGCAGCTTGGAAATCTTTCTAGGTTAACACTGGCGACTTTAACTGGCTCCCTGGTACGCTTTCCCACTAATACAGGGCATCTCCCTGTAGCAAGCTTGCAGCATACACAATATTTTCCTCATCTTCACAATCCATCTGTTCCAATATTCTTTCCGTCTTCCTTAACGATATTTCAGCTTCTTCTGGATCGGTTGTTCCATAGAAGTCCACTGCGCCATACTTCCTCAACTTATCAAATTGTCTCCCATTCTTAGCCGATGTTGGGGTGGAAGTTGATGGCATCTGGCCTATGGCCTAAATAAAAGCTTGAGTAAAGGCTTGAAACATTCTAGGATCAAAAGGATTAGGCATTTGCTCTGGAGGAAGAGGAGACTCCTGCGTTTGTGGTCCTCGCTATTCTATCCTACAGTTGCCTCAGCAATCACTGGGGCTCTAGACTCATCTGCACCCTCGTCTCTTGGTGGAGAGTCAGGTGTAGTAGATCCTTGCATAACTTCTCGTGTTCTTCGACGAGGTGGCATTTTACTTCTTCAATAAAACTTTATCATTTGGCTTACTTTTCATTTTAATCTTATTTTCTACATGCATGCATGATATACATGTCACTTAATGCATTCAATAAACTTGACAGTGTAAACAAATAATTTAGCATTACAAACACTTTATCACACATCATATCTTTCATAATATAACATATTCTAAGCCTATGGATCCTTAGAAACCATGGGCTTTGATACCAAAGATGTTGGCCCTAGGTCTTGGTCCTTATTTCATGGCGACAAGGATCCAAAATTGAGGGACTTTTAAAAATAAAAGTATATATATACATATATAAATAACATCAAAATAAAAATAATTAATTTTTTGGTGACAATAAAAACAAACAAACAAACAAATAAATTAAAAGAAACAAACAAATAAAAAAATTTCACGGCCGTGCTTTAAAATTTCTCACTACTTTGAGTGTTAAATTGTTACGGGCATGAGAGGGGGGTGTCGCCATCGTGCTTGTGCATGATCATGACTTTTGGTGAATAGTAGCGAATGGTCGCGATCATGCACAATATTCCGACTGCATACTCCTACTTCAATTTATCATAACTTTCAATCCCGAAGTCCAACATTTATAAACTTTATGTCGTTAGAAAGCTAAGAGACCTTTATTTTCTTATTTTCTCTGATCTATCAATATACATTCTCACAAACAAAGGACCCGAATCTAACAAACACTATCCATACACATAAGACTCCTAACAGAACAGACTCTCAACCCATCAATTTACTTGAGAAGAATTTATCCAAAAACCATTAAACAACTAACAATTTATTCCTAACACAATAACACTATCAGAAAAGAAATTTTCTGCACACATATATAAAAGAAGTTCTTTAACCCTTCTTTCATTCATTACTCTAAAAGACAAATTTTCATTTCTCAAATGTTGCAAGGTTCATACATAACTTCAATTTCTAACAAAAGCCACAACAGTAGCATAATACAAAAATATAATCATGAATGTTCATGCTTGATATGCTTCTAGAGTACCAAAAGTTTCTAAACTAATTTAGTTACAAAAATAGAAATTCTTGGAGTTAGCCGAAGTTTTTGCAAGGTTTAACGTTGATCTACTATTTCTACACCTGAGGAGTAGAGAGATAATGGGGTGAGCTGGGAAGCTCAGTGGCTAATACGTTTATAGCCAGTGATAATGAACCAACACACAATCAAGCATATAGACATATATATATATATATTCATTTCATATTAGTCTTAGCAAATCACACAAATCAGATCATATAATCATTTAATAATCAAACCATA
>JANQAP020542763.1:0-14662 GCA_026874005.2 Erythroxylum coriaceum | reverse complement strand
ATTGTCTTTTTTCATATTAATTATGATTATTATTTATATGTGAAATATTTAAAAATTATTGTTATTTCATATTAAATCATTAATTGTGATTATTATTTGTTATTATGATTTTTGGAAATAGGGTTGATGTAAACTTGTAAAGTATACATTATATAACTGTACAATATACCAATGGACTATTTTGCAAATTTTAAAAAATTTTAAGGATTATTTCATAAATTTAAAAAATTACCCGAAGCGGTATCCGGTATTGACTGGTATCGATACAGTACTGAACCAGAACCTAATCCGATATTAATTTCAGTAAGGTATTTGCAACTTCGGTTACTATAACTCTCTTTTCTTTTCTTTGTTTATATGACATCCTTACTAACAAACTAAATATTAATCTAAATAATTTTAAAAATATCTAAATTTTAGATTTTTATAATTTCTAATTTTTTAGAAAACTTATTTTTTATATGTTCAAATATTAATAGTGAAACATTTGTGACATAAATATTATACGTGAATTAATTAAATATTATTAACATGAAAATATGACATATCACTTAATTCTAACATAAAATAATAATTTGTTGTAATCATTTTAAGTTATTAAGTTAAGTCCGAGTCTAATTAGTTTAAATCAAATTTTAGAATTGAGTATTAATTATAATTAACGTAGTACGATGTTTAACAAAATCTAAGAAAATGGAAAATCATAAGGATTTTTTTAAAATTTTAAAGATTAAGAAAATTTTTAAAAATTATTTAGACCACAATAGAACTTATGTCCCTTTAAAATGATATAGAACATTTGAAAAGGTAAGTTATATTATCCTTAAAACCTCTATAAATTAATATTGTTGGGATCATAATATTTTATTATTTTATAGAGATATTAATTAACCAATAAATTAATATTTATTAATTTAAAGAGATTTTTGTAATTGATTGAAGTTAAATTTTGATTACATTAAAAAGCATTGTATCTTAGAAAAATTCATGCTTCATATTAATTGAATGAATCTAAAACATAGATTCATTGTACATAATATTAATGAAAACTAATAAATAATGTTCATTGTTTCTTAATAATTAAGTATTATTCATTGTATTTTTACTTGTCTTAGTTATGATTTTGTAAGTTTATATAATTATTAATTTATGATATTAATGGGAACCTATATTTACATAGGGGTATTTTGAAAATATATTATCTTATCGAAATTTGTTAAATTTTCAACTGGTCCAAGTCGGGACCGGAGAAAAATATTATCTTAGAGAGTTTATTAATTTACCGAGTATCAATTTAAAGAGGTTCTACTGTACCTTTAAAAATGCCCAATTACGATATGAATAAAAAAAAAGTGTTGTTATAGTTTGTTGTATGTTATACAACTTTACTAGAATGCATTAAAAACTAGATGCATTATTTTAAGGTTACACTAACAGTGAATAGCTTATCATGAAAAGTGCAAATGAATTCATGACAATATAGAACATTATGTTGTAGACTTCTCAACAATATAAAATTAAAGGATTACTTCAAACTGTTCTCAATACTAACAGGAGCAACTTTTTAACCCTCTTAGCTATAAGTATACATTACTCCTTGTCATCATTTCTAGATAGTTAGAGCTAGAACACATCGGTTTCTTTGGGAAATAAAGCCAAAACCAATTAGTTTCTCAATCTAGGATGGTTATCTTATTCAAGGCAATTTATTGTTCCCTTATTTGTGTAATATTTCCAGAAGTACCTATTATTTATGCTTCTATTTTCTTTTAAATAACTTGAGGTTCCTCTTCTTCCAAATCTCATATACTAATATGCTAAAGAGGACTTTAAAGTTGATTTATTACTTTTTTTTACTTATATCTTTTTTGAGAAATCTAGATCAAAGTATCCCGTTAAGAGGTTTGTAGGCATAATAAGTTATATCTATTAAGAATTTCATGCTAAAGAAATGCAGAGTACTCACATTAGAAAAGTAATACTTTATAGACTCAAGAAAAAAGGAGCATATGCTGTAAAAGCTAAAGATAAAGTTGTTGCCATATATATTATTACTGATTTGAATTCTTTCATTTAATAGCTAGCCAAAGGATAAAGGATACCTTTACAATAGCTTGTTGAAGCCAAACTAGTTTATACCAATGTACTTTAAGGGTTTGCTCACTATATTTCTATAGGAGGAGTTAAAGAAGATACATAAAGGGTGAATAAGCTAAATGATAAAATCACTACCAGTAGGGTCAAGAAAACAATTAGGATCAAAAGTCATTACTTTGTCTCTAGTGCTTTGACTTGTATCGAATGTACTCTTTTTGAGTACTTCACTACTAATGACCATTAGTGAAATGAGATCTCTTAGAAGTAAGAGAGCATTGATCTCAATTAGGGGCCCCAAATAAATCTAGCTGTCTAACTAAAAATTGGTAGAAGATTAATTCCCTAAATTATGTTTAAACAATAATCTTATTTAGTGACTTATCTTAATGATATGAATTATAGTCCAAAAAGTATCATATTTAGGATCATAGGACTAAAAGCTTTCATGCTTCAGGTAATATGATTGAATCCATTTGAACCAAATGGATTCTTTATCCACAAAGATGCTCCAAATTTTTTTTATCATTATAATTTTATTACCTAATTTCAAGGAAACAACTCCAAGCACTCCTTCATCTCTAAGTAAGTAAACATTTCTCCTTGCTACTTTAGCAATATAAGCATTATTAGTGTTTACAGCCTATACAATGCTTCCGATCAGTTTTTGATTGCTTTAATTAAACTACCAAGGAAAACAATATAATTTGATTCAATTGGATCCTTTTAGTAGAAAGATAGGCATTTTATTACACTAACTATCAATCGTCTTCTAGATTCTCAAAATGAAAGGCAGATTTTCAATGTAAGTAGGTTTGTTTTAGGAGATTGGAATCTCTAAATAAGTGAAAGGGAGTGATCTTACCTATATACTAATAAGATTGGAAATCCAATGTGATAAATGAGAAGCAACTAAGGATACATAAATATGACTATGTTCCTTATTCATACATAATCCAAATAGCTGTTTAAATGTTTTAATGATTGTCATTAGACCCTTATAGAGCAAGAATCAGCCTTAGAAAAAAGGAGAAGATCATTTACAAATGACAAGTATAAATGCCTAGATTTTTGCATTTGACATAGAACTTAAAGTTCATTTCTAGGCTAATCATATGCTTCACAATTCCTAACAATACTTCCATATTTATGGCAAATAAGTTAGGGTATGAAGGTTCCCCTTATGTCAAACCTTTAGCACCTTAATAATCTTTGTTAGAGATCTATGAACTAATATGGTAAAAGATACAACTGTAATCCATTATTCAATCCATTTAATAAATTTTGAAAGGAACCAAAATGTATATAAACTAATAAAGGAACTTCCAGTAACTTCCTAGTGATGAAGATAATGTCCTTCCCATCACTTGATAAAGGCTCTTCTTCATCACTTGATAATTCCTTCTGAGCTTTAAATTCCAATTTCTTCATCTTTATAGGCAACTCCACCTATTATGTCTCCTTTAGGCTCATTTTATAGATGATGAGAGATTTGATAAACTCCTTTAATGTAAGACATTCAAGTGCTTGTCTTTTTAAATAATCTCAACTTAGTTTTCTAAGCTTTATATAGAGACCTAAGTAATTTTCTTATCATATCAATATCAATATATGATTTGGCTAAGCCTTTAAGAGAATTTATAATATCATTGAATTTAAAGCTTATGCTTAAGGTTCTTTGATCACCCTTTATCTATATGATTACATATTAATATGTAAGCATGTAACTTTTCTCTCCTTAACTTGGTTAGTTTCTTCATATGTGACTTTTAGAGTATGTCAAGTTTTATATACCAACTTATACATGGATACATATTAAATTCATTTCCATCAAGTGCATGAATTACAATGTGGATGTCTTTACTATTCAGTGAAATGAGCCTATTGTTATTGGTATACTAGGTGTTAAAATCTAAACTAACTTTTTTCTTTCAATTTCAGCTAGTGCATAAGGTGTCAGAATTTTAGTATCCCAAATCTGAAGGACTATTTGGCTGGGTCTCTCTCTCTACCCGGTGTTCATTTTTGGAGTATAAACTAGTTATAAGCCATCTTTTCGTTTAACTATGTTCTATTTCCTAACATAAGAACTACTCCCTTACCAGGACAGATATTGTAGCATATGTTTTAGATATTAATGTGTCTGCATTTGTTAATTATAAGTTTTGATCTTTTTGAGTTGATGCTTATAAAAATGTCACTGTACATTCCCAGTGCTTTTTCTGCTTAATTTGGTGGTTTTATTGTTATAACAATGCAATGGTTGAGGGTTTTTATTCTTAAAAATACTTGTTTTGTTAGAAAACATAAAAAATCTTGAGAGAATGGAAAATATTTCACTTTCAACATCTTTAATTTGATGATGGAGAGAACGTATTTGTTGATGATAAGTTAAGGTTACTCCTAAACTAATTAGATTGGGGGGAAAAGGTAGAGTTAATTTTTTAATTTTATAAATGCTCTAAAACATTGAAAGTGGAATTGGCTGTGATTGACTTTTCTAATTATGAAATCATATGCTGGGATTGGTTGGTTTCAATTTGGAGGGAAAATGGTCAAAGACATATAAAAACTTAGGGGAAATAAGGATCTAATGATGAAAAGATTTATACCTAGCCATAACTCTAGGGACTCGACGATGATCAAGCATCCCAAAGCATATGCTATAATACAATGCTTTCTTCTTGTGTTATTGTTAATATGTAAACTAAAGATTAAATATTCTGTAAGATTAATATGGACACTACCATAACGATTATTATATCTAACTATGAAATCACTTTTTTAAATAATAGTTTTGCATAAATGAGTAATGTCGATAGATCTTGGATGTATAGACGATTAACACCTGATAGTTTCATTAATATTGAGTTTGTCGAGGGAGGTCAAGCTTTTATTGACCATGCATGTTCTCAACCTGCATATATGGATGGCCCAAAGATTAGACATCCATGTAAAAAGTGCAAACATATTCATTTTCTTCCTATTGATGAAGTGAATCTCCATTTGTTAAGAAAAGGGTTTGTTCCAAATTATTTTGAGTGGACACGACATATGGAGCCATTAATTTGTAGCACCTCAAGGGCTAATAAAGTAAACTCCTTAATAAATGTGAACGGGTTTGAAGAGGGGATTGGTTTTATAACAAATAACGTAGGTGCAACTAAAAATCCTTACACCCAAACAGTTTATCATGCAACTGGTTATACCTTTCAGGTAAATATAGAAAATCTTGAAGAAGAATCAAACCCAAACGCAAAATTTTTTTTTGACTTACCAAAATCAACTGACCAAGAATTATGGCCAAATTGTGAGACCATGACTCAATTATCTTAAATTGTTTGAATATTGAACATAAAGTCTGAAGGGCATATTTTTTTATCAAAGTTTAGATAAAATTCTTACTTGATATAATGAATCATTGCCTCCTGATCATACAATGGTTGATAATTTTTACAATATGAAGAAACTTATTAGGGGTCTTGATTTACCAATTGAAAAAATTGATTGTTACAATTTGGGATGTATGTTGTTCTAAGGAGATGATGTGCAATTACAAGATTGCAAATTTTGTGGTCAATCTATGTTCAAACCTAAAAAGCATTCTATGAAATAGAAATTAATACTTTGGAAGTGGATGTATTATTTCCTGCTAACTTTTAGACTTCAAAGACTATATACCTATGATGTCACTGCATCTCACATGAGATGGCATAATGAACGTGAACAGGAAGACGGAATAATGAGCCATCCATTGGATGCACTGACATGGAAACATTTCAATAACACCCATTCTGAGTTTGTAGCCAAAAGTTGAAATGTTAGATTGGGATTGTTGACAGTTGTATTTGGTCAATCCAATCAACAATATTCATCATAGTTAATCATAATTACTCTTTATAATTTGCCTCCATGGATGTGTATGAATAAGGCATATATGTTTTTGACGGTGATTGTGCCAAGGCCTACGAATCTAAAGCATAAAATTGATGAATTCTTACAACCATTGGTATCTAAATTGTATCATCTTTGATAATTTGGTGTGGAGACATATGATGTGTCTCTTAAACAAAATCTTTTGTTGAGAGCAACTTTGATGTGAACTATTAATGATTTCCCTGGTATGCTATGTTGTCTGGATGGAGCACAACAGGAAAATTGGCTTGTCCTTACTGTGGCAATGATTTTCATACGTTTTATCTTCCTATGGGGCCAAAACATCTTGTTTTGACAACCACAAGAAATTTCTTTCTCCAAATCATCCATTTAGACACAATAAACAAAAGTTCATTAAGAATAGGATAGTATAAGCACCTCCTCCCCCTCATAAAGATGGTGAAGAGAAATTGCAGGAGATTGATGAATTAGGATTGCTGAAAGTTACAAAACTTGA
This sequence comes from Erythroxylum coriaceum, assembly GCA_026874005.2. Taxonomy (NCBI): domain Eukaryota; kingdom Viridiplantae; phylum Streptophyta; class Magnoliopsida; order Malpighiales; family Erythroxylaceae; genus Erythroxylum; species Erythroxylum coriaceum. The sequence continues at coordinate 8,175 of JANQAP020542763.1, read as the reverse complement.
AGTTGAAGAAGTTAATAAAAGCATTAGTAAAAACTTTGGTTGGAGAAAATGAAGTATCTTTTGGGATTTTCCATATTGGAAAACTAATTTCATATGTCATAATTTAGTTGTGATGCGTATTAAAAAAATATTTTTGAAAATTTGTTCAACACTATAATGAACATTGAAGGGAGGACAAAGGACAATGTAAAATCACGAGCTGATTTAAAACTTTTTTTAGAAGAAATGAGTTAGATAAAGATCTTCGCACAGGTAATATCTAAAAAGATGTTACACTTTGGATAAAAAACAAAAGGAAATTTTATATGAATGGTTGAAAAGTTTTAAGTTTCCTAATGGTCATGATTTGAACTTGGCATGGTGTGTGGACATGAGGAAGTATAAATTATTTGGGATGAAAAGTCATGATTGTCATCTGTTTATGCAAAGGTTAATTCTAATTGCGTTATGGGAGTTGCTATCGAATAAGGTTTGAGAAGCTATAACAAAATTAAGTTTATTTTTTAAAAACTTAAGATCATCTGAAATAAAGATGGCTTAAATGGAAAAACTAGAAAGAAAATTCCAGTTATCTTATGCATATTAAAAGGGATTTTTCCTTCAATCGTCTTTGACTGTATAGAGCATCTACCTGTACATTTAGCATATAAGGCTAAACTTGTTGGTCCAGTTCAATATCGATGGATGTATCCGATAGAGAGGTAATTATAGTTAATAGTTAAATAAAACTTATAGCATGTTTTAATCACAGAATTGTAATAACCTTATTTGTAATGTAGGTATTTTCATCACTTGAAGAAAAATGTTAAAAACAAGGCTAGAGTTGAAGATTTGATATGTAATGCTTATTTAGTGAAGGAAGCAAATACATTATGTTCATATTATTTTGTGCCGCATGTGTTCACAAAAGAAAGAAAAGTTTCTTGCAATAACGATGGGGGAGAAATTGTTGATCTTGATGGTAACTTATCCATTTTCACATATCCTCGACGAACATATGGACACTCATAAGAAGAATGTTAACAGAAGAAGAAACAGTGGTTGCCCATGGTTACATTTTATTAAATTGTCAAGAGGTTTAACCTTTCGTGCAGAAAGTTTAAGTTATATTTGAAATTGATTATTTGGTTTTTCGAGGTTAATGGTTTTCACTAATAAAATACATAATAATGCTTTTAGATTATAAGAGGAATGGTTAAGCAAGTTAATGCCTGAAAAAACACAGGATGATATCATTAAAGAAATTAAAAGACACTTTCCTCAATGGTTTGATAAATATGTAAGTTTTCAATTGCAATAATTGAAATGGTTGAATTATCTAATCAAAGTATTTAAATGACATTATACTATTTAATATGATATTTTTTTAATGTTGTAGCCTCAAAAAATCTAATAGAGAACAAGTTCATATGTGATCTTGCGAAAGGCCATTACAAACTGTTAAATCGTATCTAATGTATTTTGTTAATGGATACAAATTTCATACAAAATATCATGGTCAAAACATGGAAATAGTAAATAGTGGGGTTTGCATACAGGGAGAATTGATGGATTACTATAGTAAAATTATTGAGATACTTGAAATTGAGTACCCTGCATTGCCATTAAAACAAAGTGTGATATTTAAGTGTGAATGGTTTGATCTAACTCATAATGTTGGAACAAAAGTGCATAGATGATAGAATCTAGTTGATATCAACCAACAAAGAAGATTTAGACAATTTGAACCTTTCATGTTGGCAATGCAAGTGACCCAAGTGTCTTATGTCCCTTTTCCCAGCTTAAGACGACATAAGTTAGACTAGTTGGCTGTTTACAAAGTAAAACCTAGAAGTATTTTTGAATTACATAGAAAAGGAGAAAATAAGAGATTTAAAAGTGAAGCGTTTTAGGAAGATGGTCATGAAATAAATGCATGTGTAACATATGACGAGAATAAACCTTTAAACGATCCAAATAATGAATATGTTGAAATTTTATTTGGAGATGATGAGGAATCTATAGAGGGTAAGAGATCTGAAGAGGAGCCTGACTTTGATTCTAATTCTTCAGAAAAAGAAGATGATGATGATGATTTTGATTTACAATTAAGTGACGATGGCGATTAACTTGTGTAAATAATAAAATATTAAATGAATAAATTTATTATTGCATTAACAATAAATTGTTATATTTAGTTTATATTGTTCTATTAGTGCAACAATCAATAAAATGTGAATTTTAGGCTAAAAATATGCCACAGAACAGAAAATAGGAAATTTTGCGGCCAAAGGTCAAGTTACCACCATTTGGCACGAGCCACTGCATGTCCAACATCAGATTCTACAGATGCTACAAAATCAGGTGCTACATGTTTAGATAGTGCACAACCAAATGAGGCATCACCTTCCCCACCTACAGTCTTTCACCTTTCAGCAACATTGCCACACCATCCAACAACCCTACTTCCAAACCAAAATCTAAATCTATACCGATAGAGATATCAGGGGCAAACGTTGAGGATGAAAGAGGTAGCCTCCAGTTGGAGATAAGGGAGCTGATGGAAGAATTTACATCACGATTGTTAATGTTCTGTGAGTGAAATTCTCAAAATTTTGTAATATGTGATAACACCATAAGTTTATACTGATGTTATAGGTTTTAATTTGAAAATGATCTAAATTAGCTTATATATTAGGTTGGTTCCGTCTGGAACGTGCTCCAGAAATATCTCATCCAAGTTTAAGGAGAGGATAGAATTAGAGGGTTATATATGGAAGAATATCTCTCAGGGGATAAAGGATTTTTATTATCAGAAGTTTTAAGTACAAAAAAATTCTTTAATCTTGTTTATTTATCTAATTTTCTACATTAATTAGATAAATATTGTAGTTTATAAATACTTATAGCATATTTTTCTTTTTTTTTCAGAAAGAATTTTTTTGGATTTAAAATTTGATGTTGTCATTTATAATGTATGGGAGAGGCAAGCTCATACACATTATAGAGACTTTCTTGGTTTGATACATAAGAATGGTGTACGACCTCCTTATATATCTAAAGAAATATAAAATCGTTGGCAGCAATATCGGGCAACACCTTAGGCAATCTCCATTTCAGAGCACAATTCTGCAAATAGATATGGAGGACCGAAGGCAAAGAGTCTACCCGTATATACTGGAGGATCTATCACCCACCAGGAGCATGCAGAGAAACTTGTAAGTATCTAAACTTCACACTTATATTCTGATTTATGAACTTTGATGTATGAAATTTGATTTTAATGTAATTTGATGTATGAAATTTAGAATAAAAATATATGTGTATTATAGAGAATGATAATGTTATAAATATTTGGAGCCATGAATGGCTATATTGTACAGATTTTTTTTGTTTAATAGGAGGTAAATATCATAAAATAGAGGAAACTCTATCGAAATTCTTTGTAAATTATAATTCACTTCTAACACTTTATTCTGATGTAGGAAAAGTCTATAGGCAGGAAGCTTACACTACATCAGTTTTTTTTTGCACATCCACACTAAGAAGTATGATGGTGTGACTTTCGTCAACACCTTATGCAGACAACTTAATGTATGTAATATTTATTTTTTAATATTAATTCTTAAAAACTATCACTTATTAACATAAACAATTATAATGATAGGACTAAATACAAGAACGCAACGAATGACAGTCTCAAAACTATGAAACTGTTGATGAGAATTAGACATATCTTGATGTAATTGGTGGTAGGGACCGCTGTGGAAGGATTTTCAGCTTAGGTTCATTTACAAACACATGTTATTTGCAATCTTCCACATCCAGTACAACTGGATCTAGTAGGCAGTCTACATCCAATGAGATAGTTGTCCAACTTAAGAGCACAGTAAAGAGGTTGGTAACTCAGCTGTAACAATCGATGGAGTACATAGCCCAGCTTTGTAATAAGATGAATGAGTTGAAGGGGAGGGACAGCACCTCATTGTAGTAGTTTGATCATCCGCCTTCACCAACTGCATAGCTTAGATTTATAATAATTTGGTACTTAAGTGAATGTATTTGATGTTTTTCTACTCTTAAGTTTTTGTATGAAAACTTAATTTACAGTTATTTTCAAGATACTTTTATTGTACATTATAATTTTTATACTATATTATCAATCATCATAATTTTTACATTATATTATCAATCAAGATTTTATTATTTAGAGAAATTAAATGTAGAAAAAATCAACAAATTATCAATAGAAAATTTGGTTGGGAAGTGAGAAGGGGCAGCTGAAAATACCATAGGTAAATTACTAACGGAAAGCTATCTTTCGTAGATAAATTACCGATGGAATGCTATATTCTGTCGCTAAATTATCGATGAAAGGCTATATTTCGTAGGTAAATTTGGTGACAGAAATTGCTTATCTACAGCTAAAACTACCTACAGATATTGTAATTTTGTCAGTAAATTTACCGAAAGAACATTGTGTTCTATAGGTAAAATTACTGACGGATTCAATATTGTAAATCTGTCAGGAAATATAACGACAGAATTATGATATCTGTGGGTAATTTTAGCTACAAAAATTGTAAGTCTCTTGGTAAATTTAACGACGAAACTTTTATTTCTGTCAGTAATTTTAGTGGAGAAAATTTTAATTCTGTTGGTAAATTTACCTAAGCAAATTATGATTCCATCGGTAAATTTAGTGAATAATTTATAGTTTCCGCCGCTAAATTTTACCTACTGCCATTTCTCCTACGACTCTTTCCATTAGTAATTTTCGTCAACAAATTTGTTTACCGATTAAAAATTAGTATTTTTCGTCAGTAATTTCCATCGCTAAAATCAAATTTTCTTATAGTGATGAAATATATAAAGAGAAAGAAAGAAAAAAAGTTTAATGTCTCGATCTAGAAATCTAGAAAATTTGGAGTTGCTCTTAATGTCTCCTCTTTAATCTCCTTTAAATCTGATGTGCAACCTAGTTTTTATTGTTTTTCTTATCCTTAAATACTTCTTAAGGCTTCTAGGGTTGTTTGTAGAGTTTTCCCACTTAATTTGGTTCCAAAAATAACCCCAAAATGTCAAGAGTACAAAAAACTCTCGTACTGGAAAATGCCCAGCCACGATCATGGCATACCTGGTTCATGCTCTCTAGCATGATAATGTCATTGTGCATGATCTTGGCTTCTTCCCTTGACTAAGTTCTTCCTCTTTTCTTTAATTTTCGATTACCACTCATTAATAAACTCATCAACCACCCCTTGAAACATAAAATTAATATCAAAGTCTTGCCCTAAACTAATTAAACAATTAAAAAACATAAAATCATTAACTAAAACACAATTCTAAGTCCTAAAGATATGATTATCATCTAAGAAAACACTTAGAAAACACTTAAACACCTAAAAAACATACTATAATCTACACCCATCAACCATACTATGCACCCATAAGATTGATTTGCTCTAAGTTATTGTTTCCACTAAGAAGCATTCAGTTAAGACATCACTTTCTTGTCTGCCTAGTTCACGTCTATGTTGTATTACCTTGAATAGGCTAGAAGATGTGGCTTTTAGGCTATTGAATTTTTTTGGTTAGGTTCTCTACTTCTACCTACAATGTTGTTACTAAATCCATAATAAGCACTCCCTTTTTATCTTTAAAGATTAGCTGCTGTTTACTTCTTTCTGATGTCCATAGATAGTTGTTGTTTACCATCTCTTTTAATAGATCATATGTTACCTCAACTATTTTCCTCATTAAAAAGCTACCAGTTGTTGTATTTATGATGCCTCGTATGGGTGGATTCACTCCATTGTAGAATGTTTGCAAAAGAAACTCTTTTGGCAAGTTGTGATGTGGGCAGCTCCTTTGCAATTCTTTAAATTGCTCTCATGCTTCATATAAAGACCACCTCTTACTTTAATAGAAATTTATGATTTCCTTTATGAGTTTAGTGGTCTTTATTAAGTGGAAATATTTAGTTAAAAAGGCTTGCATCAGCTGCTCCTATGTTGTGACATTCTTAAGGTTGAGAGAATTCAACCATACTTTTGCTCTATCCTTAAGTGTAAAAGAAAAAAGCCTCATCTTAGCTGCATCTTCCGATAGCCCACTGTATCTGAATGTGTCACAAATCTCTAGGAAGTTGGCTAAATGAGCATTAGGATCCTTATTGACCAGTCCAATAAATTGAATGTTGTTTTGCAACATATTCAGCAATGCTGGTTTGATTTTGAAAGTATTGATTTACACTGACGGTCTTGTTATCCCTTACTGATTTGCATTAAACCCTGGCCTCAAGAAATCCATAAGGGTTCTTTGTTTTTTCTCCTTGATTTCAGTCCTTTACCATTGTTCTTTCTATCGCTTCTTGGCATCTCACTTTTTGAATCTGCCTTTCTTGCTTGGTGATGTCAAAAGCTTATGTATCTTTTACGATACCCAAACTCCTTATGGATCTTATGTTTATGCACTTGCAATCATACAAAAAAAGAATTAAAGTCCTTAAGTCAAAGTAACTTAAATTGCAGTAGATTCTATAACAATCCCTGTTAAAGGTGCCAAAAACTTGTTGATAGTTTTAAATAGATAAACTTTTATCTTGCAAGTATACATAATTTAACTTATAGTATAAAAGATATTGTTCCCACAAGGATTGTATAGTTACCCAACTATTCTTATAAACTTAGTTTAAGGTAAATAATAATATTATTAATTAAAATTAAACTAAAGAAAAATTTAATAAAAATTATGAACTAGACAGTAGTAAAATTGATTAATTAATTAATTAGGAAATTAGGAATTGCTTCTATCTTTATTTGTCTTTACCTTCTTGATTTAATCATACTTGATCCTATACATCATATAGTTATGATTACCTTCTTTCGGGATCTAATCCCAATTATAATAGATAAAAATTGAATTGTGATATCTTAATATGTCAAAACACATTCTAAATATGAAGCTAAATTTGAAGCAATCTTATAGATAACTAATAAAACTTTAAGAGCTCTCTTTAATTGCCTATTAATTTAATGTTTATAAGTCTGTTAAGGTATCAGCTCTTGCTATGCAATACAACATAAGTGAATCAATCTAATCTCTTAATCCAAATTTATTATAAAACAATAAACATCACAAGCATATTCATTTAATCAAGAATGCAAAGTTCAACTAATAATTCAAGAGTAATTCCTAAAAAGGAATTTAGCGATCCATATATATTTCTAAATATCCAAATCTAATCATCATTAACATCTAATAATAAGAAGAAAATAAGAAAAGAGTAGAGAATGAAATCTGGAATTCTTTTCTTCTTTTCCTTAAGTTGGAAAATCTGCAGCCTTATTTTTGAGAGTTCTCCTTTTTTAATCTTCTTTAATTATGATTATTTTGTGGTTAAGTGGTGTTTTAAGCTTTTTAATATACTGTCAAATCTTCTAAGATTTTTTCTAGGGTTTTGACACGTGTATATCTTCCAAAAATAGCTTCAAAGCATCCAAAGTATGAAAAAATATGCATTTTAGAAAACACCTTACACGATTGTGCATAACCATGCATGGCACTGCTTAAAACTCTCTGGCATAATCATGCAAGGAGTTCTACGATCGTGCCATAGCCTTCTAGCCTTTTGCTTCTTATTGCACTATCGTGCATAGGACTGCATTATCGTGCCAGACTTGATTCTTTAACTTTTTCTTCATCTTTTCTTCTCCTTTTCCTATCTCCACTCATCACCAACATATAAAACAATCATTGAAATATATAATTAATATCAAACTTTTGCCTTAAACAACAATTAATCAAACAACACACACAAAACACTAATAAGAACATAAATAGTCCTCAACACATGATTATCAACTAAGAAAACACTAAAACATACTCTAACTGTTGAGCCCCATTTTCGGAACCCAACTCTTAATCGGAATACATATATCATAACCCAACATTTAATCTGAAATATCATAATACTCTCCGATCTTTACTTCATCATACTCTTTAATACATTAATTACCACTAATTTTCATCAATCACATTTCAATACCCTCAAACAAAGGGTTGTACAAAGCTATAATGGCCTTTCAAGTCAAATTACAACAAAATCCGAAATCTTAATACACAAAGGTTACATGAACTACAAAGTCTTAAAAGTGACTAAAGCCTTGTGTCTTCCAAAAATTTTCTCAAAAT
>JANQAP020542385.1:0-14664 GCA_026874005.2 Erythroxylum coriaceum | reverse complement strand
ACCTACATGAACTTTGATTTTCTCAAAATTCCGCTTTTGATTTTACTATAGGATTTTAATACCCTTGGATTATTTTTTTGGCGGGGAATTCCTCCCCCGCGAGCCACGGGTCCAGATGTCACTCAGGACGCCGGGCCGTGGACCCACCCGGGGAGGGGTTCCAGCATCACCACTTGCTTCTCTAACTAAATTGACAGTTCTTCTGGTGTATGATAAGTAACTCGTTGGACCTTCATTGGAAGAAAGGTTCTTGATCAGCCTTGAACAAACTTCTTAAAACCCATAACCTTGATTTTGATTTTTCTTAAACTCATAACAAAACAACAAATATGACTTAAAATTTTTGTCGAAATCTCGATCATTCAATTCATAATTGCATAAGACCTACCCAAAATAAACTCACAACTAGTAGTACAACCAGCTTTAACAAAAATTTCAATAACATAATCAAAACAAACAACAATCATCGTGCCAAATAAAACCTATGCTTTAAGAAAAATTACATATTAAAAGGAAAAAAGAGAGAGAAACAAAAAAGAGAGGGAGCAGAGTGTTGGGCCCAGGACTTAGTAATTATTTCATGGCTACGTACGCAAGGATTGGGTGAAGATCAAGTGAGAAAAAGACTGGAAGCTCCAAGTTGTAATGAGAATTTAAAAGACCATTTTTAACCTAATTTTGGCAAGTTCACCTATCACCCCCATGCACAAGCACAATCGTGCACTCCTATGAGTGAGGTGTTCTATATTGCACGATGGTGTACCCCTGATGAATGAGGGGTTCTATCGCAATCATATTAGTGCACGATCGTGCACCCCGAGTGAAAGGTTCTGTCACTCAAACTTATAAAAATCACATCTCTCAATTTTGATGTCAAAAAATTTCAAACTTTATACCATTGGAAAACTGAGAGGATAAGCTATAACTTTTATAAAGACAACTTTGTTTGATTCTGCATACTTAAATACAATTTAATCATTGAAATCAAGGTACAATTTTTGTCAAGGATGGCACTGCAGCCTCTGCCAGCACCCGTGACATTATTATGTAAAGGCCATATCTCTTTTGTCCAGAGTCTAAAAATTACATGCAATATACCGTTGGAAAGCTAAAAGGACGAACTACAATTTTCCTGAATACAACTTCGTCCAATTTTGCCTAAATTAATACAATTTATTCATGGAAGTTAGAATCACTAATTCTATTTAGGGTAATGTTGCAGAAGTGTCCCCCTTTTCTTCTTTTGCCTATTACGAGCTTTTACATATTCCAAAAACCTATCCAACAAACACCAAAGGTACATACATGACTCCTAGCATGATAATTAATTTTAAATCTATCCAGGGCATCTAACAACATACTATTCCATTTCCAACAACAATTCATAACCCAACAAAGAAGATAGTTTTGAACATGTATAAAGGGAACTTCTTCAACTCTTACTTTCATTGTTCATTCAAAATAGATTTTGTACATAACTTTAAATTATATATCAAAAGTCACATCAATAGCATAATATAAAATATAAATGGATGCTCATGCTTGATATGCTTATAAAGCTACCAAAATATAGTCTAATTAACTTAGTTACAAAAGGTAGCTATCTTGGAGCTTGCCAAAGCTTGCAGAGATCAATTATCTTCTCGTTCTACACCTGAGGGGTGAAAAATAATGGATTGAGCTACAAAGCTCAGTGGCTAATACATTTATAGCCATTGGTAATGAGCTACACACAATCAAAATGATATATATATATATATATATATATATATCATTTTAATCTAATAATTTAATTATCTACAGTTCTAGCTCAAAGAACTCATAGTTAAGGGTGTGATCACATAAATCATATTATGTATATTTAAACATCAAAACATAACACTCAATCGTGTATTATGCTCAACAATCAAAATGAAATGCACAAATATAATGGCTTGAGAGAGTCCCATGGATCGAAATAGAGAAACCTAAGTTTACACCAAGAACTAAATGAGTTCGTTTCTTAGGAGCTCATGTGTCACAAGCGTGCATTCAGGAGAAGGTTTTAAGTCAATATGCACGTGACGAATGAAATGGTATCTCTCTTGCCCAAACACAAGTAAATTTCGATGCTTAATTCATTTCATCACATATTCATACTTTCATGCTTCTTGTGTTTTTTCCTCTTTTCATTAATACTAAATGTAGTAATATCTTTCAATTCATAATATGATAATAAATCATAATGCATTTTCCAATAATCGCAATAATTAAAAGTTAAGCAATTTAACATACAAGCAAGCAAGAAATCAGCCCATCATCTACAATAACTATAAAAATATTACCCACCTAATTGATTGTAAATCCAAACTCAAGTTTGCCTTTCCTCTTGCTCTTACCTTGGATTTTCTTTGTTTCCTTCAAACAAACAATTTTCATTCAAACAAATATACAAATAGAAAATTCATAAAGCTTTAATAATCAAAATTGAGCTTAGACTTAGTCTACCCATGGTTTATCTAAGCTAGACTAACTACGATCTAGTTAAAAATCCGTGAAAATCAAAATGGGTTTCTTGATCCTCTCTTTTCTCCCTTATTTCCAGCACAAGAAACTCATTTTCTCTAGTTCCTTTTTCTATCAAAGCAAGAAGGAAAGATAAAGGTTACCTAAAGTTCAGCTAAATCCTCTTCCTTCTTCTTTCTCCTTTTTTTTGTTTCCTTCTTCCTTTTTCTGGTTCGTTTTCTCCTTCTCTTCTTCTAGTTCCTTCTATGTTTTTCTTTTCTTTCTTCTTAGCTTCTCTAGCACACTTCACGCACTCTTCACTTCCTCTTTCTCATTTCTTTTCTTATTTATTTAAGACCACTTTTAGTCCTTCTAAGTTTACCCTTCCACATTTAATTTAACGTCTATTTTCTCCTTTATTCTCTTATGTCTATTACACACTAACTTAATTCTAACATTTCTATTTAATTCATGCAAACATATGTAAATAAAATATATTCATAACTAACCTCTAAAAAATTATAATTTCTATTCATGCTTGCTAAATTAATGGATTAAATTCTAAGAAAAATTTGGGTCCAACGGAGAGAGATAGGGAGACAACGAGACTTATAAATGTTGCCTAACTTAATGCTATAATGGATGATCTTAGTGTGGATGTGAGGCACGTCTGTTGTTGAATCTTAGCACTCACCCCACCAAATCCAAGGTTCTGTGGAGGAATCATTAAAGGACTAACTAGGGGTTATTTTTCCTCTAAATCTTTTTGAGAAAATTTAAAGGAAAGATAACATATTTAAGGACAACTAAAGAATCCTAAATGAGGAAGGAAGATAATCATAGCTATAAAGTAAAAAATGAAAAAAGAAAAGGTTAGAAAAAATAAGTTGCTAATCATGATAGATACAAGAGTCCACTAGTTAGCCTCCACTGAAAGGGCCACTTCCCCTTGTCATATAGATAAGAAAAGCATCAAACTGAAATGGAGTCTTTCACTATTGATTTTCTTTTCTTCTTTTCTTATAATAGGTGATGATTCTTACAGAGCAAGCAACTTTTGGCTTCTAAGGCATATGAGAGAGAGAGGATGAAGAAACAAGAGAAGGATGTATGGAACATTAGTAGTTGCTTATGTTTACATGCCTTTTGTTTGACTGCTTATACAACTCGTTCGAGTTTAGTTCGGGTATTGGTTCAGAGAGATTATATTGGTGATATTCATACTCATTTTCTTCTTATGTATTAATTAAATTATGGAACTTTAATCTTATTTATAATTTTATATTAAGAAATTATTTGAAAACAAGAAAATTTAATTTGTAAAAAATGTTACATAAGCCAAGATTGACGTATCATAAAAAAGTTCTAAGGACTAATTTTATTGTTTTATTGAATTACAATTGCTTTATTTCAATAAAATATTTTATTTTTACTTACTCTTATTATTTTGGCTTCTTATTTATTATATACTAGTTTTATAGCAAGTTTAATATCGGTTAAACCTTAAACCTTTCCTTTCCTTTGACCAGTTCGATGTCCGGTCCAGTTTTTAAAACATTGCTAAAATGTCTTGATGTGTTGGAACACCTAACTCGTCCTTCTCTCCTTCTTCTTCACTTTCAACTTCCTCAAAACTCACTTCCTCATTGCAACTCTCCTTTTGCTCTTTGATACATTCATCCATGGTGTCTATTTTCACATAAGAGTTACTATCTTTCAAATTGTTCAAGACTTTATTCATGTTAAACTTTACATGATTATCACCAATATGAAGAATCAATTTGCCTTCTAAACATCAATTAGAGCTCTACTAATATTCATTAATTGCCTTCCAAGAATGAGTGGACAATTCCTATCCTCTTCAAAGTCTAATATCATGAAGTCCATAAGAATAATTAATTTTTCCACTTTAACAATGACGTCCTCCAACACATCAAATTATTTCTTGATTGATTGATACGCTAACTAAATAACCATCATATTTGGCTTCACTTCATCTGACCCTAATTTCCTAAAAATTGACAAAGGTATAAGGTTAATACTTTCTCCTAAGTCACATAAACGTTTCACAAATTCTAAATCACCAACGACATAAGGTATTGTAAAGCTCCTTGAGTCCTTCAATTTTGAAGGCATATAGCTGGTGATGATGGAACTATAACTTTCCATCAACACAACCATTTGGTTATCCTCCTAAGTCAGCTTGTTTGATAGTATATCTTTAAGGAGCTTTACATACTTGGGCATATGTTCCAATGTCTCCATAAATGACGAGTTAATTTGCAAAGTCTTCAGCTTCACCACGAACTTTGCAAATTGTGTAGTCTTATGAAGTCTTTATAGGAATGGAATTTTTAATAGATATGGTAGAGAAGGAACGTAAGGAGGATCTTTATTCTTCCCTTTATGCTTTTTCTACTTCTCTTTATCTTCTACAAAGTGGGTTTTAGCTTATTTTTTACTAGATCTTCTAACCCTTTCCCACTCCTAAGTGTGATAACCTTAAGTTGCTCCCTTATATTTGCTTCTGTATTGCTTGGGAGACTTATCTCACTTCTTGTAGATAATGCAATGGCTAATTGGCCCACTTGAACCTACGAATTATGAATAGAAGAGACATGATTATTTGCTAATTACTCAAACTTCCCTTTTAGAATCGTGAACTTGGAATTCATTATGTCCATAAACTTGTCCATCTTTGAATCCCATGAATGAGACTTATCTTGATGAAATCCTAGTGGGCTTAATTTCTTACTTGAGTTTTTGCATTATTAGACCATGAGAAACTTGAGTAGTTCTTCTACCTAGGATTGTACATGTTTGAATAAGGTTTGTTGCCTCCCTAACTAAATTGTGCTCCCAAGTAGTTGAGTTGTTCCGCATTGTTATTTTGCACTAAGAAACAATTAGATGTGATATGGCTCTCTTGCCTGCATAACTCGCATCTATGCTGAATTGCTTAAAATAGAGAGAAAGAGGTGGCTTTTAGGATATTTAGTTGATTGGTTAGGTTAGCAACTTCAACTTGTAGCACTATCACTGAATCTGCAATAATCATTCCTTTTTGTTCCCTAAAGGTTGACTATTGTCTACTTCAGTCTGAAGTCTAAAGATAGCTATTATTTGTCGTCTCCTCTAGCAAATCTTTTGCCTCCTTAACTGTTTTTCTCATCAGTGATCCATCAGAAACTGCATCAATGGTGCCCCACTTGGGTGAATTAACTCCATTGTAAAAAGTTTTTGCAACAGGAATTCCTTTACCAACTTATGAAGTGGACGTTGTAAGGCCCCAAATATACTCTAGATGAAATGTTACATATTTATGAAAGTACATGTATGATATGAGTTAAAACTATGCTATGATTTTGAAAGTAAAAAGGCATGTGACTTTAATTTTGGTATTGATGGACCATAGTTAATGAATTGGAATTAATTGAAGCTATTAGAGAATTTAGGTATTTAAATGTACATTTAGACTAGGAAAAATGGTCAAGAGACAAGTTAAGTTGGTACATGAAAATTAGAATGACTAAGCCTATGAGTTATTGACATTTGGCATAGATAATGTATTGACATTTGGCACCATTGGTTGAGTGACGAGTGGACCAACATTGGAGTGACATATGGCCTAATTATTTAATAACACATGGTAGCATTCATTAAGTAACACATGGACTAATAGATGTGTGACTTATGGCATCTTAAGAGGGGGGACAAGTGTGACCAATGCTTTGGTGACATGTGTTCCTCTAAGATTGGGACACCTACCAACTTAGGTGTCTTACTAGAAATTTCTGCAACCTTCATTGAAACATCACCACCAAAACCCTTCACCCTCTCTTAACTCTGAATTTTGCTTCAATTTCACTTAGAATTCTTGCAAAATATTGCATCAAGGAAGTAGAGTACATGATCTTCTATGTTGATGTCTTCTTGGTCACCTTGATTTTGGAATTGTGTTTGCTTACTTAAAAGGCTAGATTGGCTTGTTCTTTGGAGTTTGAATTCGAAATTAAACATGTAAGAGAATTCTGAACTTGATAGTATGTATTAATACAAGTGTTATGAGATTTGAATTCGCATGAATATATGTTAAGATGATAAGAATTGAATGATGGAAAAATGATGGTTATATGATAATTCTGGTTTGACTACTAAATAGACTTCAGTATTTTAGTCATATCTTCACCTTCAGACATCAAAATTGGATGATGTTAAGTTCATATTAAACTAGATACATATATCTACAACTTGCATGAAGGAATCTAATTTGATTTCTGTCATGAAGGGTTTTGAAATTTGGCTTGAAGTTGAGTTCTGATTGTTGTCCATGGTTGAGAATAATCTGTAGTATTTTAGGTATAACTCTTGGAATAATGAATCAAATTGAATTAGCTTTATTTCTTTTGAAACTTAACACATAGAGGAACATTTGTTTAGAAGAACATATTGTCTAAAAACATCAATTTCTAGGTCATAATAGCCATACAAAACTGATCCAAAAACCTGTCCTGTGAAAATAGTTGTTTGAAGGTTTCGGGTCACTTATCTCACAATTGTGTGAAATGATTAGGAAGGTGAAAAAATGGGGTTTTGTGCTATTGATGAACTGTATAAGGTTTATTTAAATTATTTTGTACAATAGGACTTAAATGGACTTATTTAAGGTGTGTCTGAACTTAAATTGGTATTTGATGTAATTGAGTAATAGTTAGTTTAATTATGCATTATTAATTGAGATGATAATGTAAAGGATGTATGGTTTAATAATGATGAATATAATGTTGAATTGCTTAGTGTGATCATGAATGAATGAGTTCCAAAGGCTTATGTATTATGAATTGGATATAGATGTTTGTGAATTGGGAATTTCTGCGATAATATTGTGATAATTCAGGACCATCAATTGTCTAAGGAGTTTGATAGTTAAGGTTGTATTGGAAGTGCCTTCTAATTGTGTGCATATACATAATGTGTGATGACTCAACACTTCTATTGATGCATAATTAAACATATTTGTATTTATAAGGTATGTTATGTTTGATCAAATGTCAGTGAATAAGTTCATTTGGAGCAAAATAGAGTAAAGACATATGTTGTACTTCATCTTTTGTATAAAATTCCGAAATTTGAAACGGTTTGTTTTAAAACTGCAAAGTCCTAGTCATGGATAAATAGGCATGCCTAGAAGGGTTAGCAGCCGCTTCTGTAATTAGACACTAAGATGTCTTTTGTAACTAGACACTAAAGTGTCTTCTATGCCAGACACTCTGGTGTCTTCTGATTTTAGACACTTCTGTGTCTTCTGTTTCAGAGACTTAAGTTAGAATATTTCAGATACCAAACATAGTATCTTCTGTACTAGTCCCATTACCCACTACTATAAAAAGGATTAGTAGGCTAATTTGTTTTGTATTTTGTTACATGCTTAATTCTGATATAATTAAGCTTTGTTCTGAAATAACTAAGTTCTGTTATGATATAATTAGATACTATTTTGATACAGACAAGTTCTATTCTGGTACTTTAAAGTTCGGTCCTGAAATTTTGGTATTATATTCTAATACTTGTAAGTTTTGCTCTAAAGCAAATATACCCTGTTTTGATTTGGCATATTCTATTTTGAGATACATATTGTTTGGATTGCACTTTTATATGAACGATTAAAGATTGTTTGAAATGTGATCTGATTCTGTATATGTGAATGTTAAACGACTGTTAGAAAAAGTCGCCAAATCATATCTTGTTTAGTTATTCCATACTAAGTTTTATGCTTAGCACAATAGTTTTACCTCCGTGTACGTTCTGATAAGAAGGTTTAAAGACTGGAACAAAAACAACCGCAATGGCCAAAGAACGATGTGTTTTGTTTTAACAAGATGTATATTTGAGTTTGTTTCTGTGATGTAGTTAATGTAATGAGACATTGGAATTTGTAGTTTATGTGTGTATAGTTTGTAATAACGATAGCAGAGGTTGGAATTGGAATTATGGTTTGTAATTTGAAACGTTCAACTTATATGATGTAAATTATGTCTTGATTATAAAATATCTCCTAATGGATTGTAAAGCTTATTTGCTTGAGTTTCTGGAAATGCATGTAAGTGATTGTTTGGTATGTTTTGGATTATTTTGGTTTTGTTGTGTATAGCATCTACATATCCTTCCAAGGGGTATATGGGTGTTACAGACATCTCCTTTACAACTCCTTATACCACTCCCACGCTTTATATGGAGAATCCCCTTCAGTTTGCTATAAATTAGTAATTTCCTTTATAAGCCTCATTGTCTTAGCAAAAGGAAGTATTTATCAAAAAATGATTACACCAGTTGCTCCTATATTATGACATTTATAGGGTTTAGTAAACTTAATCATGCCTTGGCTCTATCCCTAAGTATAAAGGGAAAGAGCCTCATCCTAATAGCATCTTCCGACAACCCATTATATTGGAAGATGTCACAAATTTCTAAGAAATTAGTCAAATGAGCACTAGGGTCCTCATTGATCAAGCCATAAAACTATACATTGGTCTGCAGCATCTTTAATAGTGTTGGTTTAATTTTAAACATGTTTGTTTGCACTTATGGTCGTGTAATTCCTTGATGATTTGCATTGACCCCTGGCCTTATGAAGTTCATAAGGGTCCTTTGCTATTCTCTATGATTTATTTCCTCTGCCATCGTTCTTTCTATCGCTTCTTGGCATTTAGCTCTTTAGATCTTTCTTTCTTACTTTGTGATGTTGAGAGTCAATGTTTCTTCTACCTTGCTTGAACTTCGAATGATTTTTGTGTTCATGCAACTGCAATCACACAAGAAAGGGTAACAATTCCTTAAATGAAAGGAATTCAAATCATCATAAATGCTAATTAGTCGTTGACAACAACGCCAAAAACTTGTTGATAATTTTTATAGTAAAACTCTCAACGTTGTAAGTATACAGATCGTATCTTGTAGTATCAAAGGTATCATTCCCATGAGAACTACTAGACACCTGACAACTTGAATAGAAATTTGTCTAAGGTATTAAAGAATGATTTGATTAAAATAAATAATTGAAATCAAAATAACTAATAAAACAAAACAAGTTTAGAATTGAACAATTGAGCTATGAATAAAATTGAGGTTAATTAAATTTTAAAGACTTAGGAATTATTTTGTCCTTATTTTTTCCGTTATCTTGTTGATCTGATTATGTTTGATCCTAGATATCTTAAAGTTTTAATTACCCTCTCTCCAAATCTAATCAAGCAACCTTAATTGAATTTGATAATCATAAAGTTGTAATCTTTTGATTTACAAAACTACTCCTAACTTATTCAATTAGATTTGAAACAATCCTAAGGATAATTAATTTCATAATTAAGATCACTCTTCAATTGTTAATTAATCTAATAATTATAGGTCTATTAAGTTACCAACTCTCATTCCGCACCTTAACACAAATAACTTGATTCACTTTCTCGATTTATTACTAAGTATAAGCATAACAATTATCACCAACATTTATAGATGTATTGAATTCAATAAGAATAAAGATCAAAAAAATATTTCAAGAATAATCCCTAATATGGATTTAAAAACCCATAATCATGTTAAACATCTTAGAAATCCAAATACACATTCAAGACAGTGAAAGAAGTAAAGGGGAAAAGAATATAAATTGATTGAAGTCTTAATTTGGAATTCTGGAAATTCTCTGAAGCTCTTCTTGATGTCTCCTCTTGATCTACTTTTGATCTGGTGGCTGCTCCACCTTTTAGTGTTTTCTTTTCTTTTATAGTGCTTGAGGCTTCTAGGTTATTTCTAGGGTTTCCCCACTTGATTTCGTTTCAAAAAAAGTTATGAAACCTCAAAACTTAAAAAATCTCATGACCGAGAAACACCCTTATAATGATTATGACAAAGGCGATATGCACACTCACCATCTTTGCCTATCACGATTGTGAGGGGTTATAATCGTGACATGCTTGCATGCATGCAATATCTTCTATATTCTTCAATTTGTTGTTTCCATACACTCATAAACACATCAAATGCCTCTTAAAACATAAAATTAAGATCAAATTCTTACTCTAAACTAATAAAACACTTAGAACATATACAAACATTAACAAGAACACAGTTCTAAGCCTATACACATGATAATCATTTAAGACAATACTTAAAATACACTTAAACACGTAGAAAAAATATACTATAATCTATACCTATTACTCGTATAGAAATAAGTATAGCTAGGAATTGCTCATTTATCAAAGCATTAAGTAAGTGTAATGTCTAATTACAAAGAAAATAAGTAATGTCAACATAAGACTAAATAGTATTCAATAATATCCTAAAATAAAGGCCTTAGAGATTAACATCCAAATGCCCTTAAAGTGTGCATGTAAAAGTCACCTAAAGTCATCCTAAAATATTCCTAAGACTCAATATCACTAACTTACTCACATTTTTTAAACATAAAAAAATGAATAAAAGGAGGTGTTACAATAGGATTAACTAAGTTATGGCAGAGAAGCAAAGTGAAAATGAAGTTAAAAATGCCCTCAAAGTAATGAGATCTTTAAAGGAGTCATCTTTACTTTAAAATAAAGTGATTTGAGACTACATATGATTTTAATGCTCCTAAATAACAACTAAACGAGTTATTAATGTCATATAGAGTCATAAGGTTGTTTCAATTCTAGAATCCTTTCATAACTCAATGACAATTTTAGACAAGCTCATTTGCATCAATGTTGTGTGTAAGGTCCTCATATAAAGTCAAGCTGCTATTGATACCATATTTGATACTTTTAATGTACCCTAGTTATCTCTTTATTAATCTTCGTTTGATGAAGAGCGCCATTAAGGAGGGGATGACTCGTAGAGAGCACACTGATGTCTCCAACCAGCTGTATGCAAATTATTCCATTGGAAAGGATGTCCAAGCAATGAAAGTTGTTATTGGAGAAGAAGCCCTTTCGTCTGAAGATATGGGATGGACCAATTGGTGATAAGAGCCATGTCTCTACCAGAGTCATGGGGACCTATGGATATGCAACACCTGAGTATGTGGCCACAGGTGGTGAAGTGGAGTTTTCCAAGTTTCAGGAGTGTGATTGTCTCTGATTCTAGTCCTACTCCCAATATCAAGTTTTGTGTTTGTAAAGGAGTAATAGTATATCTATCACTTCTAATTGTTTTATCTTTGCTGCTACATACATTATGACTACTACTTTTAACTCTTGAATGCATCTTTATTGTGACTATTGCAAGTTTTGTTTTGTATATGAATTTCTTGACAAGTGCATCTTGTTGACAAGTTGAACATCTTTTTGATAAACTGCTATTATGTTGCTACATTTTATTTTATTTTTATTTATTTTCTAAAGTTATTATTTTATTTTAATTATTTATTATTACTTTATTCTAAGTATTTATTAGTTTTTTTCATGTATTTAGTTATTTTATGACTTCATTTATGTTTATTTGAATAAAATAAATGAATTATGTATTTATTTTAGTTTTATTTATTTACTCTTTTTAACCTGTATCAATTATTTGTAGTTTTTGTTGTATTATTACTATATTACATACTTTTTTTCTTTTTTCATTGTCACATTTGCATGTGGATCTACTAGAAGCAGCCTCTCTAATTTGTAGGGTTAAGGTTGCATACTATCAGACCTCCCCAGACCCCACATTGATATGAGATTCGGAATAGGTGTGATGATGATCTTCAATAAAGAATATTAAAATATCGAAAGATAGCGAAAAAAATAATTTTATATGAAATGTTTTCGCCATTTTATATAAAAAATAACTAGTTAATTTTGTATATTAAATAATTATATATTTTTTTATTAAGTGAAATGATATTGTTATAGTCTTCTTTTTAATATAGTTATTTGATAGTTTGACTTTTTTAAAAAAATTGTTCCATCGCAGTTATTTGATAGTTTGACATTTTTTTATTGAAAATGTTCCATCACATAAGATGATTTATCATATTTATGAAAAGGAGTTTAATTTGAAAACTTTAAAAGGCTATAATTTCTATAATTCGTCTATTTTAAATATAAACCAAAAAAGCTCTTCTATAATCACCAAAACCAAATAAGTATACACATAGTTCTTATTTGTTAACCAATAATGGAGAGATAGGAATAAGAATGTAACCTTTATCTTCAAACTTTTACTTATTTGGTTGTTGGTAATAGATAAGTAAAGGAATGAGAAAACTAAAATGAATTATGAACAATCTAGGATTTTTATTCTTAAGGGAGGTATGAGTATAAGTTGGAATCAAATATCATGAATAAGAGAGATTGATTATTATCATAGTATCAAGTTATTATCAAAATATAATCATGATATTGCTAAGATATTGATTATTATTATAATATTATCATTTTTACTTTTAATTTCTTCGATAATTATGATATTTTATTTCATTGATACTTTTATGTTTATTATAAAAAATTTTCATAATTATTTAAAATATATTATTAAATAATAAATTTGATTAATTATTTATAAATAAAAATATTTTAATTAATTAATTATAAAATAAATCATATAATAACTAAATATGAATAAAAAAATTTCATTATCATTATTAATATTTAATATCAAATACTAGTATAACTATTAGTTCTATTTAATCCTATCTTTAGTGATTACAAACCAAATATAAACAATCATTAATTTCATTCTTATTCTAATTTTGATTTTTTATTCTTATTTCTATTTTTTATTCCGATTCCTTACCTTAAATTTAGCCTGCATATAAAATTGCATTCGAAAGCTAATAAGTCATTTACAGGAGAAACTTTCTTTCATACGAAGCAATGTTAAAAATACCATAATAGGCTTGGTAAGGGATTTGCGTCTGGTATGTTACAGTACTATTAGTTGTAACCATTTTTGATAATTTTTAAAATTATAAAATAATTTTTAAAATTATAAAATAATTTTTAAATTTTATAAAATTATAAAATAATCCCTCGATATATGATATTATACATTTTTTTATATTAGTTAAAACATATCTTAAAAAATCACAATAATATAATTTTGACATGACAATACTTTTTTACTTTTATTAATATTATTTTCACCTATTTCTTATAAATTGTAATAAATTTAATTTCAACTATTATCTTTACATATTGTAATATTTCTCACATGTATATATTAAAAAGTATATATATTATCAATATAAAACATATAAATTTTTTAAAAATAGTAAATATGATTCTATTAAATTAATATATTTAGTTATGTTATCTATAATTACTTTGTAAAAGTTTAATGACATAAAAATTTATTTAATATAATTATATTTTTATTATTTATTAAAAAATTATAAATAATTCTATCATATTTTATGTATAAATAATAATTATTTTATATAGAAAATTTTAAAAAATTTTTAAAATTAGATATAATTTTTAAAAAATTATAATACTGACTTCGATTGATATTCTGGCTATCGACCGGTACCAACTAAAAGTGTCAATATTGACCAATATTAAAGTCTGGTATAAAACTTTTTTATTTGATACTGGTCAATACCAACAGATACAATACAATATTCTAAATAACGATAACGCCAATATTGTCAAAAGGCCACCTTCTTAGTCTTTTACATGGAAGGGACTAATCTTTGCATGTAAAACACTAGCAATGAGCCTACAATGGAGGATTGGAGATGGAATCTCTATTAGATTTTGGACAAATTGCTAGTTGTCAGCACCGCTTAATGAATTAGTTGACAGTAATTATTTCCAAGGGGATGAAGCAGCTGTTATGAGGGACTATATGATGAGTAATGATTCTTGGAATTCTGAAAAAATGTTTGGAAGCTTGCCACTTGATGACAGCGCGTCGCCAAGCTAGTCAAAATAAAATAACTAAACTACTACTATAGTAGTGGTAAGTTTAGGTCGATCCCACAGAGAGTGTGTGTAAAGTTGTTGAAATGAAATTAATTGCTATTTAGATTTAACGAGGGGGTTTTGGACTTTTAAATAAGAAAATAAAATGAAACTAGACTAATAAAAATAAATTAAAGAAAACATGCGAAAAATGATAAAAATAGGGAATTGGTAGGGATCCGGTTCTTTGGTTCAATCTCAGCCTACACCCTAATTAAACATATTTCATTGATTTGTTGTTCTCTAACCTCTCCTA
>JANQAP020541991.1:0-14665 GCA_026874005.2 Erythroxylum coriaceum | reverse complement strand
CATAATTTTTTATACACACAAATCATATTTTTCATAGTTCACATATATACCGGGAAATGTCATGAATGCATGTATAGTCATTTACATGTGCAAACTTTCACTATTCACTTACATGTGTATGCATGAACATAGGTAAACAATTTTGAGCACTTATAACCTATTCCAAATGACTATTTTACCCTTCCCATTGGCGAGGGGATGTTACAGTCAGGGTTTGTGTACTTATGGATGCAATGAAGTACTTACTAGAGGAAATTCCACTACTCAGGCCAAATGACAATATGGCATTGGTTAAAGATGTAGTCAAAGTGTCCTATGCATGGAAGCCCCCATCTTGCTCAGCTAAAAAGACCTGGAAGGTCATTAACAAACTTTTTAAATCAAATTCTCTCAGGACCTAAATGAAAATGGTAATATACAAGTTCAAAACACAGAAATAATAGCTGAAGACAAAACAACAATGTGCAAACTATTCTAGTAACTAAAAATAAATACATCAATATAAAGGAAAATGGAAATCTAGAGAATGACAAGACATTATAAGAAACAGCAAATAATGGCAATGCCTTAGGTACCTCCTCAATGGTAACCACAGTAGCAAATTCTTGCAATGAGGGTATTGTTCATATAAGCTAGTAAGAGAAGATCTAGAAGAAGGAAAAGGTTCACAATGGACGAAACATCATGACAATCTTTGCATGGAATGTTAAGGGTCTTAATTCCCATGAGAAAAAACTTTTGATAGATGACTTCATAAAGGATAATAAGCCTATCTTATTTGGCATATTGGAGTCTCAAATTAAGAAAAACAATTATGATATTCTGAGTTTTTTTAAGTCAACAGAAGTTGATTCACAACTATGATGAATATCTTATTGAAGAATACTAGTGGTGTACAATCAAACTAGAGTTACAATCATTAACACTATTATTATATATCAAATTATCCACTTAAAAGTTCACCTTCTAGAATTGAATATTAACATTCACCTTTCTTTCACTTGTGCTTATAACTACTCCTTTCAAAGAGTTGCTTTATGGACTAGGCTTAGAAGCTTAGCCCCTGTGATAAAGGATCCCTAGCTTATCCTAGGTGATTTTGATGCTACAATATGTCCTAAAGAGTCAGAAGGCAAAATAGCTCACAAATATTACTATGAAGATCTAAAGAGGTGTCCTAATGTTATTCATGTTTCTAACCTTCCTTATGGTGGAATTTTCTTCACATAGAGCAATAAGTAAAATGTGAACACCTTTATTAGGAGAAACCTAGACCAATGTCTGAATAATATGGAGTGGATGCAAAAATTTCCTCAATCTCAAGCTATTTTTCCCAACACCAAGCTATTTGATCACTCCCCAATTTTGACCTTCTTTAACTTTGCCAAGATAACCAAACACCTCCTATTTAGATTTAATAATTTTATCATTAGTATTGCAGGATTTTTTGATGTATTGGAGAAAGGTTCTAATGTCTCTTATGCAAGCACTAAACAGTTTATCCTCTTGAGAAAGATATACAATTCCATAAGCAAAACATAGGCAACACGCAACACCCAGTATCTATTGCAAGGAAAGCCTTATATCAAATCCAATATTCTACCTATTGTGATCCCACTTCCATTTTGCTTAAAAATGAGGAGAAATAAGCTTTGGAGGCTTTTTCCTAGGCCTTGAACTTCTATAACTCTCTATTGAAAGAAAGATCCGAAGGGAATTGGCTCTAGTATGGAGGCAATACTTCAGCTTTTTATAAAGCAATCGTTTCCAAATAAGCTTCTAACAAAATTCTCTCCATTTTTCACTCAGTTACCATCCTAGATTCTCAATCTAAGATTGCCAAGGTAGCTAATGACCACTTCACCAATCTCTTAGGGTTAGCCTTAAACTCTCATTCCCTAATCAAAAAAATTAAAGAAATCATCTAGGATCAGTTATTTACATAAGAAGTTAAACTTATCTCTAAACCTATTTCCTTCTAGGAGATCAATCAGGCTTTCAAATCATTGCATCCAAAGAAAGCTCTAGGTCCAGATGGATTTAATGCCAATTTTTTCTTTCAAACATGACACATCACTAATAAGATGGTTATGGAGGCAATGATGGAATTCTTTAACAAAGGTAATTTATTGAAAGGAATCAATTGCACCTTAATAATATTGGTTTCTAGAGGTATAAATCCTATTAAATTTGGGAATTTTTGACCCATAGCCTATTGCAACACAATTTATAAAGTCATCTCTAAAGTGTTGTCACTAAGATTAAAGGCCATACTTCCTAAACATATTGATTACAACCAAGGAGCTTATAACCTTGAAAGGTTTAATGGTGATAACATTTCTATCGTTAAATGAGGTGATAACATTTCTATCGTTAAATGATCACAAGGATAAATGATCACAAAAATGTACCATGAAAGTGGATTTTCAAAAAGCATATGACATGGTGGACTGGTCCTTTCTAATTAATATGTTACATATCTATAGACTTCCATCACACTTTATAATATGGATACAATAATATGTAAGCACTATTACTTTTAAAGTTTTGGTTAATGGGATACCATAAAAAATAATTAATGGGTTAAGAGGAATTAGACTAGAGGATCCTTTTTCCCCTTATCTATTCTTACTTACAATGGAAGTACGTAGCAATCTTCTAATTAGAGTGGTGGAGAGAAATCCCAAATTTAAATTCCATAAAAAATGCAAGAAGTTGAAGATCATAAGCCTAAGCTTTGCTGATGATCTATTTTTGTTCTCCAAATTTAATTGCAATTCAGACTAATCTATCAACACTGATCTTAAATTGTTTAGTAGGATGTTTGGATTATCTATAGATAATATCAATAGTTCCATATATATATATATATATATACACACATCTAGAAGACATCCAATTCTAGCTTTGATTACTGGATTTAGAATTTAGTAACTTTTCTTCAAATATCTAGGAATTCCTATCTCTTTAGCTAATCTATCCATTAGTGACTATACGTTCCTAACTGAAAAATCCTCAATAGGATTAGTAATTGGAGCCATAGAGAACTTTCTATTGCAAGCAGATCTTAACTGATAAAATTATTCCTTTCTTCTTTGGTTGTTCACTAGGGTTTCCCAGATATAATACCAAGAAGATTGATAAAATATTCAAGAATTTCCTATGGTTTGGTCACAATCTATACTCCAAAGGTGGTAAAGTGAAATGGTGTAAAATATGCTTACTACAAAAGCAAGGGGAACTTGGCATTATGGCCTCTAGACTAATGAATCTTTACTTGCTTACTAAAAAGATACGGGAACTGATACAAGACAAGCAATCTCTGTAAGTTAGGTAGGTTAATGCATATGATCTCAAGGACAAATCTCTATAGAGTTTCAAGATTCCAAGAAATGCCTTTAGATTGGTAAAACACATTACAAAAACTTGAGACAAATTAAAACCAAATTTAATTACCAAGTTAGCAATGGCAAAAAATTTAGCTTATCGTTTGATCTATGGTCCACCTATGACATTCTCTATCATGTCCCTAAATTAGAGGGATTCAAAATCTCCATCATCCAGAATTCTAATGTCTCTTAGGGTCTAACCATATTGATACAATGCTCTAATAGGTTTTAAACTAAAACTATTGGATATAGTAGAAAGATTCCTCCACATACCTAATTGGTGAACTTTACGGAAGAAACATGGTGAATCTTATGATCACCTATTCTTCTTATACCCCTACACAAACATAATTTTAAGAATTATAATGGCAATGTTTGGAGTTAGCAATCCACCTTTATCTTAGACAGATATAGCAGATTGGAGTGCATACTACATAAAGGAGATGGATGGATAGTTTATGCTAAATTGGTTTACCTTGTAATAAGCATCTGGATTGAAAGGAATAACAAAATTTTCAAATCCCTTTCAAATACATCATAGGAAATTATATGAACATCAATATGTATAGATGCAAGCATAAATTAAGCAAAAAGGTGTTAATGAACTGAAAAATCAGCTAAGATGAAACTATAGTATGTAACCTCACTTGATAGGCTAATGCTTAATTCCTATTATGCAATAGAAGGTGAATGCTGCAAAGTATAAACTATAAATAGACATTTAAGTAAATACAGGAACCAAACAGATAACATCAATGGAAAGATGAAGAAGATTAGAGAGTAAGCAGTTTCACTCCTACATGAAGTAAAAGCCCTATGAAAAAAAATGAGAATAGTTTTTTCACTTACAAAAACAACATATGGCTTTGTAAAGTTTTCCCATTCTAATAATTGATAACATAAGTTGTATTCAGGTGATAAGCACTTAATAATAGGTTGTTGTCAAAGTGGAACTATGAATGTACACTACTTATTTCCAAATAGAAGTAGTGTAGAGAGGGATATCTCAAATTGTTATTTCTCATATAACGTACATTTATTTATAATATAATTTGGACGTTTAGTAGTTTAATTGAATTATATTCTAATTTTAATTAAAAATATACTTAATTTTATTTAAATACCAATTAGGTCATAATAAGATCAAATACCTGCACTAGTTCTTATTTATTAAATATATTATATTTAAGCATACATTTTCTAATATTTTATAATCAAGTTAGACTTTATTAAATTATTTTTTTAAAATTGTTTTTGCATGACCTATTAGGATCTTAAATATATTGCCAATATATAAAAAATATAATCCTAATAAAAAAATATAAAATTTAACTAAATAATTTATATCATAGATTAATATTGGTATCTAATAAAACATCATAACCACATAAATATTAAGAATCTCAAAGTGACTTTGATTAACCTTATCATGCATATTTTTTTGTATAATTTAATACTTTTATCATATAATGTTTTAGTTAATGATGAATTATGTTTTAATCTCAAGTGCACAGTGTAGTTATAATTATCAACCAGAGTACAAGTTGATCTCATGAGAACTAGATCACCAATACTTACTGTCTTTCTATTATTTAGTCTGACAACTTGTTTTGGTGATGATTAATCAAATTAAAAATTAAAAATAATAAAATAAAATAAATCAACACAATTAATAAATTAGAATAGAGATTAAACTAAGAAACAATCAATGGGAATAGTAACTACTTTAGTTGAGTGAGAAAGTAGACTGAGAAGTTCTCCCTCTATTTCCCGTTTCTGGCCTTTTTCCACTAGATCTCTCTTCTATCTGTGCTCTTCTTTTTTCCATCTTCTTCCTTCTCTTTCCTTTTGCCTTTGGAGTTCTTTATTGATCTTTTTTTCTTCTTGCAATCCTGCCTTTCTTCTCTTTTTTTGCATTTGGTACTTTTGATAGGTAATTTTCTAAATTTTAAATTAAAACCTCTTATCTTGCAAGTATACAGATCAAAAATTGCAGTATAGATAAGTATCGTCCCACAAGCATTGGTTAGTTACCGAAATGATAAAAATTTTGTTTTGTTCAGGAAACTCAAATAATTATATTTGAAAGGTCCAAAACATAAAAATTAAGAGTAATGCATACACACTTTAGGGTGTCATAAAAGTAAGAACACAAATTTAGAAAATGGTGAATCAAAGTATTAATTTAACAACTTAGTATTGTCATTACCTAACTATGTATTCTCTCACTTTAGCAATGTTCATTATGTTTAGTCAAAAATTTCCTAATGTCCTGGTTCTTTCACTCTCATTACTTGAACCAAATAAGCCCTAATTAATGAAGTAAATGAATTATGTAAGCTCTCACTTCCTATTTTTCACTTAACCATAAAAAGGATATGAACATATTTTAGGGCAACCACTTTTCCATTCAAGATCTCTCTCCAAATGGCAACATAACTTGATATATGGAGTATTCTTAGTGTAACCCCATTCTCATGCCACTTACTAACATATTTCTTAACTCCATATCTCTATGTGAGCTAAGTATGGACAGCCATATACCATAAACATCAAACAACATCAAACACATCCATAACATTGAATAAAGTGAGGTACTTCATAGTTTAGGCAATAACAACCCTAATAACTACTTATAAATCCATCAAAATCTCATCCAACATGTTTATAACATATCCATACATCCTTCTAAATCAACAAAATACAACAAAGAAGCAAGAAAAGAGAAGTAAGGCTTATATGTTGAAGAGCAAAGCTGGAATTCTATGGTGGCAGCTTTGTGTCTCCTTGAAATCCTTTGATTCCACCTTGAATTCTCTTGTTTTACTCTCAAAAATGCGTTCTTCTCTCTCCCTTGGATTTCTTGCACGGCCTCCTCCTTTCTAAGGTTTAAAATTGACTTTTTATACTGCATTTAATGCTTAAAACGACGTAGGAAGGAGGAAGTTGCCAGCTGGAATTTTCCAAAAAACTTTGTTTTCTGTCTTGACTTTAATCCATGATATCTTATTGATTTCTTATCCAAATTAGGCAGTTATTTCCCCAATTTGAAACTGAATTTCTCCAATTTCTTTTGGAATAAAAACAAAAAAGATCCAATAAGAATTGTATCTTACGAAAGCTTAACATTCATGATGGGTCAGCCCAAGAAAATTCTAGCTTTCCTTTGGGTCACATGACTTACTTTCTCTTCAGTTCTTCTATCCTTCCATCCCTCAAAACCACCTTTAAACCTATTGATTAACAACAAAATTAATCACTTAATCATGCCCAAAACACATGCAATTAATACCAAGATAACGTAAAAAAAAGACGCATAACAATGCCATGCAAAATTCATGCAAAACCAAATCTTAAAGACCTAATTCACACATATTCATGCATATTCACATACATTCATACATAATCATGCAATTATATGAAACTAATACAAAACATAAGCTAAACAAGTTAACGACAATCAATTTATCCACTAAACAAGTTAACAACAATCAATTTATCACAATTAACTAACAAATTATCCTAAGAAAAGTATGTACAAATGCCTCTTATCAACTTTTCAAAGGCTTTTTGGTACTTTCATCTTTGACTCTAACATCCAATTTCTTTCCTAGCAATTTTTTTGTTGCTAGCTTTCTTTTCTTCCAGATATCATGTCAACTACTAGCTTTCTAGTCTACCTTGAGCAATGTTTCACTGCTAAATTCCCTTCCTTGCCCTCGAACTCTTTGGGATTGCTTCATGGTGAATGCTCCAATTCTCTTTCCATTCCTCCCTCCATGCCAATTCTTAAGTTATACTTCCCTGTTATTGCAACCCCAACATTCCTCGTTTCTCTCATAAATCGAATCCCTTTTCTCCCAATTCTAATATGAGCTATAAAATTAAGAAATCTTTCCTCCTACTAGCTTCTCCAAAAAATCCTGGACTCAAGTTGTAAGTGATTCCAATACTGGTTTAAAACTCTTATGCATGCCTTCTACTAATTCCAAAGTCATACCTCCTTTAAAAATCCTTAAGGTATGAGTTGAGTTATAGAGTGCTACTTTGATTGGCTTCTTTCTTGACAAAAGAATTTTTTTCCCTGTCATGAAGGCATGGGCTTGGAACAATTGGAAATCTTTAGGCTTCAAAGATTTATTTGTAAATGATCATGATATTTTCCTATTTAGAATTTGGTCCTTGGCATGAGAAAAGCAAGCCATTACTCCTCCAAAATTGAAGACTAGTGGTCAATTGGCAGGAAATTAAGAAATCAAACATTCTTATATGGATATGCATTGATGGACTTCCCCTTGAATACTAGACAACATTTAGTTTAAGCCATCTAGCTTGATTTATGGTGAAACCTATCTATATGGTCCAAGCCACAGTAAAAACAAGTAGGATCAATTATGCTAAAGTGTGTGTGGTGGTTAATGTAATGACACAAGCATAAATTCCATTGCTTAGACTGGATGATAATATGGAACTAGTTGAAGATGGTGTCAAAGTCTCATATGCCTGAAAGCCTCTAAATCCTATATCCAAAAATCCTAGAGACCCACAGATAGAGTGTTCAAGTCAAAGTTTTCCCTTGATCTAGATAGGGATGACAACATACAAAATCAATTCCCAATTTCAGATGAGGGTGGTGAAACTGTTCTTGAGCAAATCAGCATATCTACTGACAGAGTAAACATAGATAATCAATACACTTTCTATGAGAATATTGTAGCTCCAATGTCCACTATCGCTGAGTAGATAGTAGATGCAACTATAATTAAACACACTAACTCATCTACCCCTGTAAAAGATATCACATTAGCTTAGAGAAGTATTAAAGATTTTAAGTTTCATCCTACCAACATGAGGAGATCTAGTAGAAGAAAGAGGTTCTCCATGGACCATACATCTCATCTCTACTTGGAATATCAGGGGTCTCATTTCCCTACAAAAAAAAAATTTGTTAAGGCAATTCATCTTAAACAATAAGCTTATCTTGTTAGGTATATTAGAGTCTATAATAAAGCAGGATAAATGTGACCTGTTGGACTTTTTACTAAAGGATTGGAAACTAATCCACAACTATGGAGATCACCTAACTTTAAGATCCTTTTTACGTAAAATTTTGGCAAAATGTCAATCATCAACACCTTCACCACTACTCAAATCATTCATCTTGAAGCTATCCTCTTAGAACTAAAACCCAGAATACATATTTCTTTGATTTATTCCTTAAAATACCCCTTTCAAAGAGCTGATATATGGAGCAATCTTAAAAAGCTTGCTTTTATCACTAATTCTCCTTGGCTTACCCTAGGTGAATTTAATGCAACTATCTCATTTGATGAAACTCAAGGAATTACTGCCCATAAATAACACTATGTGGAGTTTAAGAAATTTCTTAATGACATTCAAATATCTGAAATCCCTTTTGGAGGTAACTTCTTCACCTTGAGTAATAAATAGATTGGAATTGATAGATGTTTAGCTAATTTGGATTTGATGCAGACTTTTCCCCACGCTTATTCTTTTTTTCCCAATGCTAAGTTGTCTGATCACTCTCCCATTCTAATAACCCTCAGCTGTCCCAATTCCACACACTTTACTTTTAGCTTTAATAACTTTCTTGTTGTTCTTGCTAGTTTCTTTAATATGGTAGAAAGGGGATATAATTTTCTTCCCTTGTTTTGTACCAAGTAGTTCATCCTCATGAGGAAGCTCCAATCTATAAAGAATGAGGTTAATATTTTGCACAAGCAAAATATTGGGAATACACATCATCTTATATTTACCACTAAAAATGCTATTGAAACTGCTCAATCAGTTGTCTATAACAATCCTTCCTCTAGTTCCCTTATTAATCATAAGAAACAAGCTTCAAAAGAATATTATCAAACTTTAAAGTTTCCTTATTCCCTTTTAAAGCAAAGGTCAAAGGTCAATTGGTTACAACATGCATGGAGATAAAAATTTTTCTTTCTTTCATTAGGCTATCTCCTTCATACATGTTTCAAATAGGATCCATCAATTTGTCACTCAGGATTCACATTGGACTCTGAGGCTCTAATCATCAAGGTTGCTATAAAACACTTCACCAACATCCTAGGTTTATCATCCAATGCTAAATCGTCCTCTAACCTTATCAAAGAAATTGTTCAGGATCAATTTTCCAATAAGGAGTTCAACACTCTTTCGGTTTTAATCACCATCTCAGAGATAAATCTAGCTTTAATTTCTTGCATTCTAACAAAGATTCTAGTCCTGATGGTTTCAATGCCAATTTTTTCTTCAAGACCTCGCACATTACTAAAAAGATGGTGGTGGATGTTGTGATGGAGTTTTTCAACAAAGGCAAGCAATTGGAAGAAATCAATAGCGCATTAACCCCTAAGGACAACAACCCCATCAAATATGGTGATTATCGCCCCATTGCTTATTGCAAAACTATCGATAAAGTAATCTCTAAAGTATTGTCACTAAGATTAAAAGCTATCATCTCAAACCACATAGATTATAACCAAGGAGCTTATATTCCTAGAAGATCCATTAGAGACAACATATCCATTGTGCAGGAACTTGTTAAGCATTACACCATAAAAAGAGGTCACAAGAACTGTGCTATGAAAGTAGACTTCCAAAAAGCATATGATATACTAGATTGGACCTTCATTATCAATGTACTTCATGCTTATAACTTTCCAAAAAATTTCATCACTTAGATATAGCAATGCATTAGCATAGTTTCTTTCAATATATTGATAAATGGAGTTCCTACAAAGAATATCAAAGGGGAAAAAGGAATTAGACAAGGGGATCCCCTATTCCCTTATCTTTCCTCATATGTTATGGAGGTTCTCAACATATTTATAATTAAAGTGGTGGATAGAGATCCCAATTTTAAGTTTCATGGTTAATGTAAAAAGTTGAATATAATTAGTTTTTTGTTTTACATATTAACTTTTATGATTTTCTAATGTTGATTGCAATTCAATTTTCCCTCTTAAAACTGCCCTTAATCTATCTAAAAACATGTCTAGTTTATCTATCAACTAAAACAAAAGTTTCTTATACATTTCCAAGAGTGCTTCCATTATTGCCCCTATTCTTGCTTCTATTTTTGCATTCAAAAGTCAATAGCTTCCTGTATTCCCTCTAGGAATACCAATATCTTCAGTGAATCCTTCCTTTAATGATTACAAGTTTCTTATTGATATAATTATCAACAGAATCAGCTGTTGGAGTTACAATAAAGTTTCAATTGCTGGCAGATCACAACTCATCAATTTAGTCCTCTCCTCTATGACACTTCATTGGAGATCACAGCTAGTTATTCCCAAATATATATCTAAGAAGATTGATAGAATATTTACAGATTTTCTTTGGTCTAGATATAAACTCAACTTTAAAGCTGGAAAAGTTAAATGGGCAGAAACTTGTTTACCTTAGAAGCAAGGGGGGCCTGGTTTCATAAATTCCAAATTAATGAATCTATCCATGCTCACCAAAAAGCTTTAAAGATTGATCCAAGACAGACAATCCCTTTGGGTGAAATGGATTAATGCCTACTATATCAAAGACAAGTCTATATGGGATTTCATTATTTCTAAAAATGCTTTAGCTTTAGTAAAGCACATTAGAAAAGCTATAGATAAGTTTAAGCCTTAATACAGTTATCAAATAACCAATAGGAAAACTTTCAACGTCTGGACTGATCCCTAGTTCAATCAAGAGTCTCTCTACTATGTCCCTAAACTTCCTTAAAATCATATTAATGGAAGTGTGAATGTAGCTCACGGATTGGCAATTCTAAAGCAAGGCTCTAATAGAAAATGCAACTTGACTCTAATCAAATCATTATCCAATTTTAATTTAATAGGGCAAGCAGACAAAATCTTGTGGAAATTTGAACTTTCTGTTCAATTCTCTACTAGTTCAACTAAACTTATCTATAAAGAAGAACATCCTAAGTTGTTATAACCCTAAATATGGTATAGTTCAAGAACTATAACCCTAGATATACACATACTCTATAGCAAGCATTCAAACTAAAACTGGCTACAATGGATATAATTGGAAAATATTTACAAATTCCAAACTGGTGTTCTTTATGCAAAGATCAAGCTAAATCTTAGAACCATTTGTTCTTCTCTTGCTCCTATTCAAATAGAATATGGAAATCCATAATGGGTCTTTATGGGATAAACAATCCTCCAACTATTTGGTCTAATGTCAAACTGTGGAGTACACAAATTAGGCATACGTATGAAAGGGATCGCTGGTTAGTCATTATAACTCTTTCTTACATGGTTGTTGGTACTTAGAATTAAATGAACAACAAAACTTTCAGATCCATTACCAATTCTTCACATAACTTTTTAAGGAGCACGATCAACAAAATCAGAATGCATATCCACTTATACAAATACAAGCATAAATTTAGCAATAATACTCTTATAGAATAGAAAATCTCCTAATCTATTATGAAGACAATATGAAGTTCAAAAATTAGTTTCTATCTCCTAGTTGGCAATATTGTAAATACTCTTTATCCTATAATAGTTCATCCTTGTGATGCTTAATAGTAGTGTGTTGTAATGCTATGCAAAATAACTAGAAGTAGTGGTAAGTCTAGTTTGATCCCACAGAAAGTGTTCTGTTAGCTTTTGAAATGAAAATAACTGGTGTTTAAGTTGGGGGGTTGGTTTGGTTTTGAAATAAGAAAATAAAAGGAAACTAAACTAACAAAACAAATTAAAGAAAACATTTGAGAATAATGAAAATGATGAATTCATTGGATTCTAGTTCTTTAGTTTAATCTCGGCCTACACCCTAATTAAATATATTTCATTGAATTGTTGTTCCTTTACATCTCCTTGAACTATTGATCGTAGATTAACAACAAGCTTTGTTAATCCTAGCTTTACCATAGGTTAAGTTTAATTAAGATACGATCTTTAATTAAAACTAGTCACTAAATAACCTAAGATACGATCTTTACATTTAATTGGACAACCGTGTTACGAATTAGGAAAATAGACTAATCTAAGCAACATCCACATACCCCTGGGTCATTTAACCTAGGTTTTATTATCCCTAATGATTACGAACCATTAGTTGCTACAAAATGAATCTCAAATATAACAATTACGAATTATATTGAAATTCTAGCTACGGGTCCATACACAAACAATTGAACTATAATGATAATACGATCATTCATACACAAAACCCAAATCCATATGCATAGGATAACACAATCAATCCATAAGAAGAGAAAAAAAACAACAAACTCAGTGAGAAATACACTTAATCGAGTTCATCGGCATCAATGTCACCTCCAAACAAGCATTAGGAAGCTAGCTCTTGATGGATCAAAGGAGTTTTCAAGGTTTAATGTGGGAAAAGGTATGGTGAGATGTATTTGGGTCAAGTAGAATGAAAGCCACTAAAGCTAGTGAAACAAAAGTACCACCTAATGCATCATCAAGTGCAAAAACCAACATTCACTCACAATTTTTTATATCAATTATGATGAATGTAAAAACCATGGTTCCTAGCTTAAATTCAAGCTCTCACACCACAAACCACATCAAACATATATCACTCACAAAATTTGATCATAGATAAAACTTTGTAACCATAGGGAATGACCATTGAAAGCAACATCCACCTCATGTCCATCATACTCAAGTAACCCATTCAAAACAACTTTTGAAGGAAAGATTAATCATAAACAACTTTTCAACACATGTACATTCCCTCCTTGATAATTTTATTTAAACATTTTTTCTTTTTTATTTTTCTTTTATTTTCTTTTGATTTTCTCTTTTTCTTCTTTTTTCATATAAAAATTAAAAAACTCTACATAAACATGGGAATTTCACTGATAAGATGTAAAATGACATCCTAATAATTATAACCATCCCACACATATGCATACCCCTACACATAGAATTTTGTACATCCATAAACTCAACAATCAACAAATGCTTCACTATCTTTAAGACTTAGGTGAGACATTTGGTTAGGTTTAAAGCATGTAATATGGTTAATACAAAAAGAAATGCTGATAAACCTAAAAGGGGCTTATAAAAAGGAAAATTATATGATGGGTAGGTTATTTGGCTAATGTAGTTCGAAAAAACAAAGAATGCCTCATCATTTTCATGTTAATGCACGTGATAAAAATGAGGTCTTGAATAGAAAATCAAAGCAAAGTTAGGATGTATATGTCATAAAGGTAACATATAAACAAAAGACAATAAGATTGATATGAATGTGACATCTATACAAGCTCAAAATCTCACTGACTTTGTCTACCACTAGTCATTACTCTTATAAAGATAATGCACATTGACCAATCATAAGAGCAAAAGTATATGCTAAGTTGCTATGGATTCTTCTAGTCAATTCACACTAAATTGCTATGGATTCGATCATGACCTGCATGAGGATAGACGTGGACAGTGCAACATCCCATTATCCCATGATCATGGTAGGATATTATACAAAAGAGATTATTGAGAATTTAGTGGTACATTTCATACATCATATGGCAAACACAAACACATACATAATGTTCACACTCATTACAATGATTGTACATGCATTCATTGACTTTTTTTAGGTATAATTAATTTTTTAATGTGATTAAAATATAAATTGTGAATTATTCTCTTAAAAATTGAATTGGTGTGTATTAGAATGGATTTTGCTTTTTTGGTGACTTTTCTAAAATTTGGGATATTTTAGACTAGGAAAAATGTAAAAATAAGAGATAAATGGAAGTGTGACAATTAGACAAATTACTATGTGACAAGTGGAGTAATTAGTAAGTGACATTTGGCTGCCACATATGAAGACATGTAGGTTGCTTTAGTGAAGGACAAGTATCACACTTGCATGTGTGACATATGGCCATTGCAAACCAAGACACCTTGCATTCAAAGAGTTAGGCAAGTGATGACTCATCTTCACCTTTCAAGTTTGTGCAGCTTTCTTTCTCTCTACACTTTGCACTCTCTAAACCGAAACTCTCTCCTACTCTCACAAACTCCTGGATTTTGTTTTAATTTGGATCTTAATCACTTGACATATTTGCATGATGCTGAATCAAGGAAGTTAGATTCTGCTATCTTTTGTGCTATTGTCTTCTTAGTATTAAGATTTTAACGTTAATCTTGGAAGTGAAAATCAAGTAATTCATGCTTTAATTTTTATAGTAGTGTAAATGACATTTTGATGAGATTTTCATGTTTATAAATGGATGCATGCATGAGTGGTGTATATTT
>JANQAP020541260.1:0-14675 GCA_026874005.2 Erythroxylum coriaceum | reverse complement strand
TATTGAGTTTCTTAATAATTTTTCCTGAGTTGAAGGATTCCATAATAGCTCTACAAATATAAGGTTTTATTAAGATCTAAGATTCCTTAGCTTAAAGAAGAATATGTTCAAACCATCTGACTTGAGGCTTTGTTAGAGTTAAAACTAAATATAGCCACTTCAATCTCATATGATTTGATTGGTCTAATGAGCTATAGAGATTGTTTTGAATATATAAAATTAGAATTGAATGACTTTAGCACTAAATTAAGGAGTAGCATTTAGGTGATGAGCCTACGGTATCTTGAAAATACTTGAGAACCACTTCTTTTAGCTTGCTTTGGTCCATAACATTTTTTCCATTATATTTAATAAGGTTTGAATTTTTATTTGAGTTTCTTCTACCTAAGATGGACTTTAAGACGAAAGGGTAGTTTTGTTCACTTTTTATTTATGGAAATGATCATTTGGATCGAGAAGTTCTTTAATGAATATAGAGTAATTATTTGTATTACTCACATAGTAATGTTCTATAGAACATTAGAATAAGAGCTAAGGTATCATTGAAGATCCAAGTTTGTAAGTTTTTTAGTTACAAAACTTAGGAGCTTTTTTTTGCTAATGACATAAGTTTTTTTGTTACAAAATGAAAAATATGTTATGGTGACAAAATTTTTAAGAATGTTTTATATTTTTTATTAGAGTTAAAAAATTAAATTTTTGTAAAATTAAATATCAAATTTTAATTTTACAAAATGAAAAATATGTTATGGTGACAAAATTTTTAAGAATGTTTTATATTTTTTATTAGAGTTAAAAAATTAAATTTTTGTAAAATTAAATATCTAATCATAACCTTATAAATTCTTTTTTACGACATGTGCTTATAAATCATTTTACACTTAAACCGTTAATATTAAATAGTTAATTTTACTAAATATTTTTAATAAATAGTTAATATTTGTAATTTATTGATTGCCAAATAAGGTGTATGCTTACTGGTACCCGTGATAGGATTGGATGATTGCGAGGTTACTAGCTATTTACTCAATGGTGGCTCGTATAGCAAAACCAAATCTACGGTAACTGTATTACTCAAGCATCACATGAAAGCACACGCAAAGAAATCTAACAAAATCTTTATTTTACAACTTCTAGAGTAGTTGGTTCAACTGTTTGAGATCTTCGCTCTCTGATCGATCAAAACACATACATACGTACCCTTTCAACAGGAATAATTATATTTTGTATTGAACTTGTTCACGTAATAATTTCAACCAGTTCAGATTTCAAGAATTTCTTCAATCATCTTTTACATGATTTCTTCTTTAATTTTCTTGGCGATTTTCCTTCCCCTTTAATATTTAAGAAGAATAATATAATTTATTCCAATTATGATGTTCTTATTATATTCTATTAAATCTCATATATATATTTAATTATATAAACTTCATATAAATATATAAATAAAATTTAATAGAATAAAATTATAAATAAAATAAAAATTTTAATATTTATTTAAGTTCATTGTACCTAATTTCTCACATCCGGCAATTATCAATATAATCAAGTAATCATTTGTTTTTTATTTTTTATTCCATAGGGACTCAAACTTGAGTATTCTCAACGGAAATAAAGACTTTATCACATCTGAAGGGAAAGAGCGAAAGAAGCCCTCTTCATCAACTATTTAGCTAAATGTGATTTGAGATCCTAACCAAGGGGTTAATCTAATCCTTTTAAGAAACAAAGTTTTGATCATAATATGACCATTCATGTAATAAGGTTATAGGAAGAACCAATAAAATCAAGATAAGTGCAACCGCATTTACTGAATGCTATGTCCAAATGGCAAAATAAATAGAATTAGGCCCCTCACATTGTATAACTTAATAAAAATTAGTAAGTAAGCGTCGTGGACAATCCCTGTATCGTTTCTCCCAAGTTACCTATGATATTTGCTAGTTGAAGAGCTTTATATATTATATTAAGCTCAATTTTGCGTAAATTAGAATCATTTTTCAAAATATATATTATATTGTTGCACCCGTCATTTTCTCTTTTATATATATATATATTTTTTCTAGTATGAGATTGGCTATAATACTTATCAACGACCGTAGAGTAGCAATAGCTCTAAGGGACTCCGTTTCCGAAGTCCTAAAAAACGACTATATCCTAGACCATATAGAGTACAAGATGAGTCCAGCAAAAGCTTTTCAGTAAGGTTTGCCGTAAAATTAAGTTATCGGCAAGAATAATCCATCTTTGGTTTGTGGATGCGCAACCTTTTGCATAATTGACTAATACGCAACAAATTATCCTTAATCAATAGGTATGAGTTGCAAGTTCAAAGACCTTTTTCTGGTTGAAAGTCCAGACTTTGACGAGTATGTTTTAGTTTATATATTAGTATCACAAAAATCAAATTATAAAAGTTCCACTCGAATTAATATTGCTTCTCTACGGATTGCATTGCCTCCAATGCACATGAATTCAATTATATCGAAACTAATATCCAATTCAACAATTTCTATATCATTATAAACCAACTCTTTTCAACCTAAAATTCTTAAATCCCGTGGATCTATTATGAATTTGATTGCTCAAGCTCAGTATTATATAAGTTCTCGCTCCCTTTTCTGGTTGCTTTGTTCTTTGACTGTGAGATAGAGAGTCTATTATGAACGCTGTATTCTGTATCCACTGCCGACAGAACTTTGAAGAGGTGATGTAAAACTTTGTCACTTGAAATTTAAATAAAAATATAAAATAAAATAAACCTTGATATGATCAGTTTCAAATCGAGAAATTAAAAAATTATACAGATTGATAGTATTGCCATTCATTAATGCATTTATATGGTCAATTATGCAACAAAAAAGAAAATTCTTGAAATTTGAATTTGAAAATTAAATATAGCAAAAATTGTAGTAGGAAAGTTGTGAGATATCACATTAAAAAATGTATTCTCCTGTGTACTTCAACACACATGTCTTGTAATTTACTTTCTATTTTTTTTTATCTTAGACCTTCTAGATTAAAATTCAGATATATTTTTTACCGTAAATTGCTATCTTTATTATAAAATTATTTACTATTGTATACGTATAAGTAAAGAATGTGGCCAGTGTTAAAAATATATCATATATGGTTCTTCTGCGATTCGAGAACTGATCTTGAAATATGAAGCAAACATGCAAACACGGGGACGAGAGTGTGCACACGTGAGCGTAATTAAGGCCTGAAAAAGAGTGGCAATTCTTGGAAAGCTCAGTACGCGGATTGAAATGCCCCACGACACAAACCCTAACACAACACGCCTCCGCCTCGCTTCCTGCCACAACACACGCCATGCACTTTCGTCTTGTTGGAGTTTGGGCCGGTGATCCTACTTTCATGCCCACATATGCCTCCTCTTGAGATTTGTAGTTTTGGGATGCAACAATAATAGTACATTAACATATTAAAATAATATATGCCAAATTTCTCTCAAAAGTTTAATTACGTAATAAGGGCTTTCACTTGCAAAAAGGTCGAGAATGAGGTTTAGATACATGTTCCGCATCCTAATTTAGATAAATAAGAGACCTTTTAAAATATATGTTGTGATGTTCTCATAAATGTATATTTGTCATAATAAAAGACCTATTTTCCTTTTGAATAAGCTAGGATGGTTCAAATATTTAATATCTAACTTGAGCTTCACAAGGTTAGAACTAATGATATGCTTATTTTCCTTACTCGAATTTCCCTAAAGAATCACATGATCATCCATTTTTAATTAACTGCATTTTTACAACTAACATTTGGAGTTGCGTTACATCACTCTGTAGATTTGTTTAGCAGATTGGAAAGTGGTCAATTCCATCCAATAGATGGTTCATCTCAATCTCCTCTGTACTCGTGAATCCCTTTCGATTATTTGACACGACTGGGATCTTAATCTTATCCGATTTATAACAACATATATGATTGATATTTAATGCGGGATTATTTGCAAACCATCGTCGTTATTGAGCTTTTTACAGTTATCAGAACTGAACTCGATCGCCAAAGCCCTAACTCTTAACTATTTATCCCACATTCTAAAAGGTAATAAGACAAATAATGAACTTGATGATAGTGACCTTGGTCCTATTCCCACGATCATTATAAATTACAACATATTCAAGTCTTTGAAAAAAAGAAAGGAAATTCACTAGGGCTTTAGAAGAGAAAAAAGCCAGTATTAAATTAACAACCAAAAATCAAATCCAGACATTATTAAGCTTTTGAAAGAAGTTTTTAAAACAATAAACTGGAGGCTTAAACATATACTTCTTTGACTCTTAACTCGTTAAAAAAGCTAAATAATATAAACAATTATATTCTTTTGGGTGAATAACATAGATTACATTCAATCGTTTGCAAGAGAGTCGACAACTTTATGAAAAAGTTTTTATTGAGAGTTTCAAATAAGGAATTCTTTGGCAGTGTTAATGTAGAGTCTTTCAAGGGGAAAATAACTTAAATCTTGATATTATATCTTTTGTGAATAGATCACTAGAAAGCGACATTGATATATCTCTCTTATTTGTCTCAAATTGATTTGAGCTACACTTATGAATTGAGAGTGTGAGTAAAATTAATACCTAAATACAAGTGAAGTGAAGTGAAGTATTTGAGAACAAATATACTTGTTGGTCAATGATCACAAAATAAAGTTGAAGTAATCTTTGGAAGTTAAATTTGACGACCGCGATAAATTTATCCAATTATATTACAATGAAATAGTCTCTTTGACATTAAAAATACCCATTAAAAGTGATTTTGAAATAGCAGTTAACCTGCCAAAATCTTTAAAAAGCTTCTCAACATGATGAAATTCTTTAAAAATAAAAAACAATAAATAAATTAGAGAAGGTTGAAGAAACCTCCTATTTACACCTTCTTTCTTGTCATTATTAGTACTGCTCATCGAAATCGCATAAAAGATTTTATAATAAATAAAAAATGGTAGAGACAGTCGTAATTCTCTTAAAGGAGTTGCTTCCTCTTTTTCCAACAAACTATTTTAGGCTAATAATAGAGAATGCCACTAACCGTTCGATTTTAGTACAACCTAAATATAGAGATATCTCAACATATAAACTCAAAGATCCATGTTCAATAGTGATATAAATAAAGCACCAAGTGTTGAGAATATGGGTGATTCAAATCCTCCTCTGCGTTTGATTGTGGTTAGCATGTCACAATATTTAATATGGTCCAATGATCATATTTGTTTATAGGAGTGTGCGACTAGGTGTAGATTAAGACTATACACACACACATATGTATACATTCTTATATAGTTCACCTTTTTGGAGCTTTTAGGATTATTATTCCATATTATTTTGTGAGAGAGGGAGTGTTGAGAATTTATAAAATTATCTACATCTTTGTCGTGCCTACGAGCCCTTTGGCAATTCTTGTTTTCTCTTTCCACTTGCTCCAAAACTCTTTGGACAAAGTTTCGGTAATATTTCAATTCATTTTATTATATGCATTGCGATTTTACTTACAAAAAATAATAACTTAACTTATATATGTCTTTCACAGATGAAGCTCAATATCGTTGATATCGACACGCCTGAGGTTTCAAGCAATGTTAATTCACTGTTAAAACAAATAGTGAAGGATCATCAATATCGATTTCATAAATATTATCAGTCTTTCCCTTCCGATGAAAAGGCAAGAAGACATGTTCCGGAACGGGTGACTCCAGAAAATTGGAGTAAAATGTGTGATTACTAGGCTTCAGGGAAGGTTCAGGTTTGTTTTTTTCTCTTCATATTTCCTTCTATTAATTTTGTTTATATATCTCATGTCTACTTCCTTTATTTAGGAAAAGTGTGAGAAAACCAAGGTTAACAGAGCAAAAATGAAGACTTCTCACAACACCGGCTCTAGATCATTTGTCGTCGTCCAACAAGAATTTATAAGTGTAACATTTTCAATTTATTATTCTATTTCTTAATACAATAAATTCTAATTAGTATAATTTTTTAAATTCATATAATAGAGCCAAACACAACTTCAAGGACAAAAGTATAATAGGATCACACTGTACAATCTAACACACTACAAAGAAGGTCAAGGCTGGACATCCACAGAGGCACAAAGTAATTATGTAAGTACAAACAAATTAATATTACAATTTATTTTTCTATGTAATATTATTTTTTTATTTAACTCGATTTTGTACTTTAAATTCTAGGA
Organism: Erythroxylum coriaceum; assembly: GCA_026874005.2. Taxonomy (NCBI): domain Eukaryota; kingdom Viridiplantae; phylum Streptophyta; class Magnoliopsida; order Malpighiales; family Erythroxylaceae; genus Erythroxylum; species Erythroxylum coriaceum. Next base: position 8,453 of record JANQAP020541260.1, on the reverse strand, counting down.
GAAAATGTAGGAGTTGTTGCAGATGTCATTGTCTGAGAGGAATGAGCCAAATGTCAATGACATTGCAAAACGTCCTTGGTACAAGATCGGGCTATATCAAAGTTCTTGGATATGGCCCTAAGCCCTTTAGTGCATCTTCGTCACGATTAGCATATGTGACGACGCTTTAAGAGGAGAACCAGCAACTAAAGACTAAATTAGATCGTAATATTAAAGAAGTTAAGAAGCTTCAAAAAATAGTTAAACAATTACTAGATTATGCATATGTTAGTAGTAGTGACTCAGATAAAGACTTTTAGTTTGTAAATGATTTGTAAATTTTTTTTGTACATAATGCATTTCATTTTATATGTTTATTTTATTTCAATTTATTATTACTTAAAAAATATGTCACTAACATTAATTATAAAATGAATCATTTTTACATTTCAAACTGTCTTTAAAATTGTAATAAATTAAAATAAATTTGTTTTTAACAATTATAATAATATTTAAATTCAAAATTAAAATTTGTCACTAAATAATATTAGCTACCAAAATAAGATCGTCACAAAAAGTTATTACCTATGTTTACAAGAACGTCCCTAAAAATATTTACCTACAACCACAAATTAGTAGCTAAAACTATTATGCTACAAAAACATAATCGTCACTAAAAACTATTAGCTACCAAAACTAAATCGTCATAAAAAGTTGTTACCTACGTTTACAGGAACGTCTCTAAAAATATTTCCCTATAACAAACGATTAGTAGCTAAAACTATTCTACTACCAAAAATAAATCGTAACTAAAAATAATTAACTACGACTATAGTTTAGGAGGGAAAACTTTTAGCTACGAAATAGAAACATTGCAAAACACTATGTACGATGTTCTTTGTTGTCATCGGTTAGACGAATTTTTTGTGTCGAAAAAAGGTTTTTACGATAATTTTAGTAAAACATCGCGGATGTTGATTGCTACCGGGGTTCAGCTACGATTGGGGTGACAATTTTTTTTGTCGCAAATTAGTGTTTATGACAATATGTTATTGTTTAGCGACGATTATTTTCATCGCTAAATGTAGTGTTTGTTGTAGTGACTGTAATGGATTTTTAATTGGCCCATCATCGCTCATGGTTTTTCCTCACTCCAAGGTTTTTCACATAAAAATCATTACAAATGGTATTAGAACATTCTATTTAATTAAGAATTCAATATGTCAACCGTCATAAAGTTTGATATTGAGAAGTTTGAAGGGAAAATCAGCTTTTCCATAAGGAGAGTTCAGATGAAGACCAAAAAAAGCTTTGAAAGGAAAATATAAGAAGCTAGGCACTATAACCAACAAACAATTAGGCGATTAGATGAAAAGGTACTCTCTAACATACGTACTTGCTTGTCTAAGGAGGCTCTATACGAATTGGTGAATGAAACAATCGTTGTAAGCTTATAACTAAAATTAGAGTATTTGTACATGACTAAAAACCTTGCAAACAAGCTTCATCTCAAGGAGCATCTATATACAATACGTATAAATAAAGGTACTATTATCCAATCTCATCTTGATGAGTTGAAGTCTATTATTATGGACCTAGAAAATATTAATATGAAAGCTGAAGACGAGGACAAAGTTATTTTGTCAGTAGTCTCACTCCTTCTTATAAACACTTCAAAGAAATCATGTTATATGGAACTGATGACAGCTTATCTTTTGAATATGTTAAATCTAACTTATTATTCAAGGAAAATTTTGATCTTAAACTCCATCATAAGGATAAAGTTAAGGGTTTGTCTATGAAAAGGGAGATCCAAAGAAAAAGGAAGAAGTAGTAATAATTCAAAAAAATCTAGGTCTAAATATAGAGGACATAAATCCAATAAAACCTATTGTTATTATAAGTATATGAAATTTGAACGTTACAAGTTAAAAAGTAAGCAAGATCATGAGGAGAAAAAGAAGCAACCTTTAAAATCTATTAAAGCTAGTGTTGCTGAGACTAATTTTGAAAGTAATGTTCCGTTCAAAAAGGAGTAAAATCGAATGGATTCTTAATTTTATATGTGCTTTTCATATGTACCCTCAAGGACTTGTTTGTCACTTTCGAACCCGTTGATAATGGTGTTGTCTTTATGTGCAATGATACACAATGCAAGGCAAGTGCATTGGTAGTATTCATATTAAGACTTATGATGATGTTTTTAGGACTTTATCCAATGTTCGTTATATTCCTAACTTGAAACAAAACTTGATTTCTTTGGGAACCTTTGATTGATCTCTTAGGTACAAGTACACAAATAAAGGTGGAGTTATTACGATTCTAAATGGTTTTCTTATTGTTTTGAAAGCTAATCGTTTTGGTAATCTTTATGTCTTGCAAGGTTCGATTATGACAATTTCTACAACTATTTCCTCTCATATGCCTAATTCTAATGCGACCAAATTATGGGACATGCACTTAGGCCATATGGGTAAGAAAGGTATGACACTTCTACGTAAAAAGGGTCTTCTTAGAGATCAAGGCATCAACAAGTTAGAGTTTTGTGAACAATGTGTTTTTGGGAAATAAAAAAAGAGTTAGTTTCTCTACTTCAACTCACCGAATCAAAGACATTCTTGAGTATTTAGATCCTAATCTATAGGGATCTTCTAAAGTTCTTTCTTATAAAGGACAAAAGGTAGTTTATGTCTATTATAAATGATTTTACTATAATGATTGGGTCCATTTCTTGAGGCACAAAAATAAAGCCCTCTTCATGTTTAAAATGTGGAAAACTCCTGTAGAGAAATAAATAAGGAAATGGGTTAAGAACCTTTAAACAAAAAATGGGTTAGAATTTTGTGACTTTGACTTAACTCGGTTCTACTCAGATCATGGTATAGCTAGACATAAGACACTTATTGGGAAACCCCAACATAATGGTGCTACAAAATGGATGAATAGGACTCTTTTAGAGAGAGCTCATTGTATGCTCTCCAATGTTAGCTTGTGGCATTAACTTGATTTTTGGGCTGAGGCAATCTCTATTTCTTGTTATTTGGTCAATCAATCTCTACACTCTTCTGTTGACTTCAAAATCCCATAGAGTTATGGTTAGGTAATCCAATTAACTATTCTATTTTAAGAATTTTTAGATGTTCTACGTATGTACATGTTAATGATGATAAGCTTGTGTATAGAATTAAAAAATGCATATTTCTTGGTTATACATATGAATTTAAGGGATATTGTTTATGGTATTCTGATGAGTGTCACAGAGTCATTCTTAGTAGGGATGTTATTTCGTGAGGATGCTTTACTTTCTTTTAGAAAAGATTCTAATGTTTCTTCTTTTATTGGTACACGTTAAAACCTTCTTGTCATTCGAAAACTATTTCCTGTGTTGATTCTTTCAATTGATTATTGGCAATGAATGAATAAATTAAGAGTCTTCATAAAAATAGTACATGGGATTTAGTGGAGCTTCCAAAAGGAAAACAAGCTTTGAGTTACAAATGAATCTACAAAAAAAGGATGGTATTACTGGAGTTAAAGAAGCAAGATGGAAGACACGCTTGGTAGTCAAAGGTTTTGATCAAAGACAAGGTATTGACTTTAATAAGATCTTTCTCCATTTATATGTCATACCTTTATTCATGTGCTACTTGCATTTGTTGCTCTTTTTAATTTGGAGCCTAAGCAACTTGATTATGTAAAAGTGAAATGGTTAGATGTAATTTTTTTAAACTTTCATGCATTAAAACTATTTAAATACATAGGCTTGTATAAAATTAAAAAAAGAAAGTCAATCAATTAATAAATAGTTAGAATATTGATTGGAATTAAGAATAAAAAGAAATAATAAAGGAAGTACTGCATAATAATTTGTGGAGTAAAAGACATAGACTTTCCATATAATTTATGAAATTTTAAAAAATCTCTAATCTTTAAAATTATCAACAAAAACTTTTTAAAATTTTCAGTTTTTCATAAAAACGCTTTTCTCTTAGACTGTAGTAAAAAAATAACAACAAAATATATGCGGTAGGAATATCAGACATGAACTAATATAATAACTCAATCGAGCTCCTAGACTTAACCAGAACAAATTAAATTTGAGTTAACCTAAAATTTTAAAATAATTATAATAAATTATTATAATGAATCGAATTTAATCATTTCATTTTAAATTTAAGAGTTTGATTCAATCTTTATATAAATATCATTTGATTCATTTAGATTTAATGTTCATACTGTGAGTATTTCATTGTTGTTTTTTAACTAAAGTTTATGAAAAGAGAATTTTTAAAAATTAAAAACTAAAAAGAATTTTTTTTGGAAAAATTTAAGATTAGATCATTTGTTAAGGTTTCTTGAACTAAAAAAAAAAAGGTGTACATTGTTAGTTGATGCCAATTCGGGTGATATATAATAATGATTTGGTAGAATTGTTAAATAAAAACTTTTAGTATGCCCAAGCGATGGTAATAATTAAATTCTACGTCAGTCAAACATTTCAAAGCCCACTTATTTAAGCCAGAGTTTTGTTTCATTAATCCACCCGTCTCAACCCGCTCTAGCTGTTCCTTGCCTTTCTATCACGCTCTCCATCTCTTTGCATGTACTGTCTACTCTGCTACTATGGAATTGTCTCCAACACACGTGGACTCTACCTTGTGGCTATTTTCACATGCAACTATCTTGCACACCGATAACTTGATCCTTTCTAAAACTCTACTGTCCTTGGCTGTCTTCACCATTTTACTAATTTTGGCCATTAACTTGCCCAGTTGGGCTTTCTCCGGCGGTGGTCTGGCTTGGAAAAATGGGCGAACCCAAATGGGTCGAATTCCAATCCCCGGTTCTCGAGGCCTGCCCTTCTTTGGAAGCTTATTTACCTTAAGCCGTGGGTTGGCTCACCGCTCTCTTGCTTGCATGGCTTCAAATTTAGCTGCCACCCAGTTGATGGCTTTCAGTTTAGGCCCTACACCTGCTATTGTAACTTCCGATCCTCAAGTAGCTCGTGAGATCTTGAACTCGCCTCATTTCGCCGACCGTCCCATTAAGCTTTCTGCTAAGAGCCTCGGATTTAGTAGAGCAATTGGTTTCTCTCCCAACGGCACTTACTGGCGGCTGCTGAGAAAAGTAGCATCAACTCATTTATTTTCGCCCAAGCGTATTGCGGCTCACGAGTCTTCACGTCAACTAGACTGTGCAATTATGTTGCGAAATATATGTAATGAACAGTCCTTACGTGGAGCCGTTGAACTACGAAAGCATCTCCAAGATGCTTCTCTTAATAACATCATGGGAATTGTTTTTGGGAAAAGATATGGTGAGTCTAACATTGAGGAGGCGAAAGAATTGCAGGAGCTTGTTAATGAAGGGTTCGAGCTCTTGGGTGCTTTCAACTGGTCTGATTATCTCCCATGGTTAAATTATTTTTGTGATCCGTTTCATATCAAACAACGTTGCTCTGTGCTACTTCCTCGAGTCGAAAAGTTTGTAAAGCGTATCATTGTGGAACATCGAATTAAAAAGCTCAAAAGTGCCTCGGATGGCGGTGATTTTGTTGATGTTTTGCTTTCTTTGCAAGGTTACGAGAAACTAGAAGAGGACGATATGGTGGCAGTCTTATGGGTTCGTATTTAACATATGCTACTTAATTGCCTCATTTTCACCTTAGAACAACTCCGAAACATACACGTGGGCCATTTCTAGAAACCACTTGTCCAGAATCTAGGGAAGAACCTGACTTGGTTTATTTATTAAAATATTAACTTATAAGTGGTAATTTTATCAATTGCTTGCAGGAAATGATCTTCCGTGGCACTGATTCAGCAGCGCTGTTAACAGAGTGGATCATGGCGGAGTTGGTTTTGAACCCAGACATCCAAGCCAAGCTCCGACAAGAAGTTGACAGTGCTGAAAATTGTATGACTAATTCAGACATAGGTAAGCTACCGTACTTACAGGCTGTAGTCAAAGAATCCCTACGTTTACACCCACCAGGACCTCTTCTGTCATGGGCAAGGCTATCCACATCAGACGCTTGTTTAAGCAATGGCATGGTGGTCCCCAAGAAAACTACTACAATGGTCAACATGTGGGCCATTACTCATGACCCCAGGATTTGGGTGGATGCTTTGGTGTTCAAGCCTGAGAGGTTCATGGAAAGTCATGGTGGTGCGGACGTGGACGTGAGGGGCGGTGACCTCAGGCTTGCGCCATTTGGAGCTGGTCGGAGGGTTTGTCCCGGTAAGAATCTTGGATTTGCCACAGTGTCCCTCTGGGTGGCTAAATTGGTTCAACACTTTGAATGGGTAGAGGATGGCTCCAATCCAGTTGACCTAAGTGAGGTGTTGAAGCTGTCTTGTACTATGAAGAACCCTCTCTCTGCCATTGCTGTTCCCAGAAATTTTAAAATTTCCTCAACTTGAGTTACGGTCTTACGAGAAGAAGAACTTGGTCGCTCGCATTGGTCTAATTATTCATGTCTTGATAAAGTAAGACTAGTTGAATTTGAGTGGATCCTATATCTATATATATATAAATAAAAGCGTGAATGAAAACTAATTCTGGATTCTGTCGGACGGTACGTCATGTCCTTTTGTATCCGATTTGATAAATAAATGAGAGTGATTTGGTCTTCTTTATAAGTGCATATGTAGTTCTGTTGATAAGTGATAGAGCTACACATGTTGAGGAAGTGAGGAGCTTTACCACTGCTATGATGTTACATTTTCAACAATTAACTCCAAAATGAAATTGGGCCGACATATGATGATGATACACTTTCAATCTACTCTATGGAACGTCGATCAAATAAAACTATATAATCATATTTTACAAAATCCTTCCTTTTTTTATGGACGGAATTTGATTGCACATGCATATGTTTCCTTTAAGTATTCACATATTTATTTAAATTCTAATTCTTCCTACTTCCAAAATTTTTTCATCTCTCTTCATTAATAAGAAAATTATGACAATGTTAATATTTGTGGTATACTCTCGTGTGTGATTACTATATTTAAAAGTGTGTTCTTTTTGTACAAAATTACAAATGCATGCCCCTAGCAAACTTTTGGAGTTAGCCAATAATTGAAGTATAAATAAGCCAACTCCTTGGGTTGGCAAGATCATGATAAGATATAAAGGACCATACGCACGGTGAGGACGAAAATGTTTGCAGAAACAGAATTCTAATTGAAAAATGTTAAACAAGTGCTGATGAACCTTTCATTATTTGATACGTACGCCAAATGGTATATACGCTCGCTCTCTCTACTAATAAGGAAAAGAAACAAGTTGAAAAATACTACAAGCTACTGTTGATGCTATTATACGGTTAACGGAGCAAATGTTCGTATTTCTTTTTAATGCTTTATGCCATGCTGGCCAGTTTACAAGGTCCCTTTGAATGTTCCAAAACTAGTATACCTAAACTCTTTTTATTTTTTATTCCAGTCAACCATAAAAGACAATTTCAAATTTATTCATCAAACCTGCAATTTATATTTTAGTTTTATAAAAGTTTTAAGCAAGTATTTATTACTATAAAAACTTTAAAGTTATTAAAATATAAAGTACAGAAGTAATAAAAATAATAAAGATTTATTTATAATTTTTATGAAATATGTGGTCAATATCAAAGAAATTGCACATACCATTATTTAAAATCAACAATAATATCGAGAGACATCAATTCCAAGACAATTTTTGAAGATTATATCATGAAATCAGATAAATAATGCAATCGATTCTTGAGATTTGAACGAGATAAAAAGTAAACTTCATTTTTATTGCAAATTGGTAAGCTGAAGCAAGACATCGAGAAAGGATTCTAACTAGTTCTTTATTAACTTCAAGAACGCAAATTGGTGAGATGCGACTTTATGTACTGACACACTAACCATATACTAGCCATTAATGTTTTTAAGGAAATGATGACGGGCAATCTAGTTTATATATTATTCAGGATATCATGAATCTGGACATTGTTCACGGTTTTTATAATGCTCTAAACCTTTGTTGAATGACATATAAACGTGGCTGCATTGTCTCCACGTACGGAATCACCAGTTATACATTGTTACACTTAAATACGTCTTGTGGCTCCAGATGTTTCTTTTAAGGATGTTTAACGTAAAATGTCCTTTAACTTTGACTAACTAATGCATTTTAGATGAATTGGTGGACAATGTTGTCAAAGTTCACATATGCTTTCTTTGTATTGGACCTGTGTACCTTAAAGGACAGGCACAGGCCCAAATACCAAAAACAAAGGATCCAGAAAGGATCTCACATTTCAGACCAATCACTTTGATCAATACTTGTACTAAGCTTACTACAAAAGTCCTTGCAAATATGCTTAAACAGGTACTATCCCTGTTGATACACCAATATCAATCCAGTTTTATACAAGGGAGAAGCATAGTAGAAAGCATCTTGACAGCACAGGAAGCAGTGCACACAATGCACCAAACAAA
>JANQAP020540385.1:0-14686 GCA_026874005.2 Erythroxylum coriaceum | reverse complement strand
ATAATCACATAAATGAAAATAAAAATCAAAAATTAAAAATTAAAAAGAACAGAAAATAAAATAAAAATAAAAATAAAGATAAAAGTAAGTAAATAAATAAACATAAAAGAAAGAAAACAAATGAGTAAATAAAAGAAAAAATCAATTGTAAAAAGTATGAAATAAATAAATAAAATAAAATAAAATAACTAAAGGAGTAAATGCTATAAACAAAATTATTTAAGCTAATTAAAAGACACTAAAATTGAAAGAAAAGATTCAAAAGACCTTTGAAAATAGAAGGACCTCTCTATATAGGTCCTCTATTCATATCCTAGCTTGCCAAAGTTTCCTATTAAGGGCCAAGTCCTCGGTAAGCTTTAGTAGGTCATATCATTCTTGATCTCCTCGCTCATATCTTGCCCATATTGGATATCACCCCTAACTATGACCTTTCTAGTCTCCATATGAAAATGAACAAGAATAAATGGCTAATCTTGAAGGCACCTGTTCGAAATGATTATGTTGGATTTTTATGTTCTCTTTTATTATTGTTTCTTTTTTATTGTAATTATCCATAGGAACATCATTAAATGAGTAATGAAATTTTATTTTCATGCTATATTTCACATATTTTTATTGATTAAAATTATAAAAATATTGCAATATTTTCATTTGCATTATTAGAATATTGAATTACATGGGTATTACAATGTTGCATTAACCTTATTACATTTAAATGGTAATACGAAACTTGCAATAAAAAAAGTTAATTATCATGAAAACATTTATATATATGGAAAACAATAGTTTCCTTGAATCATACATAAAGTTAAATATGGAAAAACTTAGGACGACCTTAAATTTTTATCTAAAGATACATTGAATGGGGATATCATATGGAAATTTTACATTAGTCACTTAAAAACCTTATGATAAAAATTCTAACAAATATTTGTTTTTATAATAGGTAGTTGACCATAAGGATTGTGTGAAACAAAATAAAGAATATTGGGAGCCTAAACTAATCAATCTAAATATATTTGAAGATAACTAGTTGATCTTGTTTAAAACCACAAGTAAAAGAATAAAGAAACAATATAAGAATAGATGCATTAAAGTTGAATTAAAAATTACCAAATTAAGAAAAATCAATAACTATAATAGAACACATCTCACATAATCTCTTAGTAGTGGTACGAGTGTGGAAATACTCCATTACCTGAAAATAGAGGTTAAGAGACAAAATGAAACTTAAAAACCAAATGAATTCCCAAAATGATGTTATTTTGGGTGGCCCAATTAGTTTGTACAACTCAAACCTAACTGAGTTTTAACCTTGGATTGAGTCGCGTCCTAGAGGTCAAGTCACATCAAACTAAAAATGGGCCCAATCCTGAAAAAGGATACTTCTAACTTTGTAATTAAACTTACCTAATAAATAATAATTTTCTTTTTAATTGTCCAAAGACAAAAGTAGTATGTTAAAATTTTTCTTATACCCATGGATGTATACTTAAGGTTAATGAATATTGTATGTAAAAAGATTATTGCATAAACCATTACATTTTTGTATAAAAATTTAAAAAGGATAAAAGATAGACCATATAGAGGATAAGATCATCATTATCGCACTAATTTGTTCTTGATGACCATATACTAACATTATATTTTTGCAAAAATTAAGGAAACCATCACCAAAAGCCTTTTAAAAATTGAAAAACAAAATAAACAAGCCATTGAAATAATTTCTCATAGATTTAAAATTTTGGAAATTAAAAATTTGGAAGTCCCTTTAAAACCATATGTGGATGTTTGTTGATTATTTTCCAAGACAACTATGTTGTCCTTTTAGCTAGAAGAATATACTATAATATCAAGTCATTAACACCAAGTGTGAGTAGCTTCTTTTTAACTAATAAGGTCAATTGAACCCTTGGTAACTATAATTTTAAGTTAATTCCAACATCTATCTCATGGCAAGAATCTCTCTTAGTAACTGTTCTTTTCTTTTTCCTTTTCTTTACTATTTCAAATTATCCAACATCAAAGTTGCTTATTTTTCTTCTTTGATTCTTCCTTCCAGTTGGTGTTTGTGATTTTACCAAACTATCTTTTGTTAATTTTCTTCTCTTCTTCCTCTTCTTTATTATTTGTAACTATCCCAAGTTGACAATTCTAATTTTCCTGCTTCATTTTTACATCTTTGAATGCGTATCAAGTTGTAAACATGCATTTTAAACTCAAGAATATTGCCCTTCATTTAAAATAATCCTCTGCCTTGGATTATTTCTTTCAACATCTATATGGGCATTATTGACTCTCACCTTCTCTTTTGTGTTTGTAGTTGTCTTGAATCAACATTGATTATTTTCTTTCAAAATCCATCTTTGAAGCATTACCAGCACAAGAATTCCTTATTTAATAATGCTTAGAGATAGGTTTGGTCAATATACAAAATTATGCATTTATAATTTCAAAAAAAAATAATATTAAGTTAAACATACTATTTATGATTAAGAAAAGGAAACGAATATACTGCTTGAGAAATACAATTTTTGCAATAAAAAAACGTGCATGTAACATCCCATCTCTTAAATTGTTGAGAGATTTAAAATGTTAGATTAATGAGTCACACGAGGGGTATCATATAGAATGAAATTGGTATAATTATGACGTAATTTTATAATTGTATTCAAATTCATAATATTAGCATACACACATAAATTGTGAGTTAGATAAATTACACTCAATTCACATATTCTGGGTATAAAACTAAGATGAATGAGATAAATGACTGAGTGTAATGAATGTGTATTTCCAATGTCTTGTACTTTGGTTTACCAATGATAAGAATTTATGGATTATAATTAGTAATTTGGAATTAATTGGTACGATTGAGAGAGTGATGAATTAATGTATACTTTTAGACTAAGAAAAATGCCAAGTAGCAAGACAATTGATAAATGGCAGTAGAAATAATTGACACACGGTAATAGAAATAAGTGACAAGTGGCATTAGGATTTATTAACAAGTGCATAGAAAATTGGGTGATAATTGGTTTAGAAATTAGGAGACAAATGGACTGATTATTAAGAGAGATATATTAGCATAATTAAATATACAAGTAGCTTAGTTTTTGTGTGGCAAGTGTCACGACATGTGTCATGACACTTACTAAGCCTTAAACCATGACATCTATACATTGAAAGACAAACATCTTTGTCTTTCACTTTTAGTTGGTTACATGCTCATCTTCTTCATTTCTTCTCTCCATCTCATGACTATCTAACTCTCACCCCCACACTCACTACCTTGGGATTTGTTACCATTCAATACTAGCCACCCCAAGATCTTTGTTATTTTCCTTATCTTGTTACTAAAACCCAGCTATTCTTGTTGAAATGGTGATGATCGTGTAAATGGAAAAAGCTAGGTTATTTGATATTTTGAAGAAGCTTGGAGTTAAACAAGTAAGTATAGTATTGATCTTCATGGTTTTTTTAACAAAAGCTTATGTGATGATAGTTAGAGATGGGTTGATCATGATAATGGTGGTTGAAAAGTACTATCACGTGGATGAAGAAATGAATGTGTTTATGTTCTATTTTTGTATAAATGATTAATATTAGTTTATAAGTTGTTTTATAAATGTTTTTGAGATGGAATTGAAGTTATTTTGAAGAAGAAATGAAGTAGAAATGATGGACCATACACAAGATGTCTTAAACATAGTAAGTAAAAGTTGAAAAATCTGGAAAAGTGAAGGAAAAAGGGTGGTCCATGATCGTGGCACTCATCCCACGACTGTGGACAGATGCATTAGCTTCTGTCACAATCGTAGGTAGGCACCCTATGATCATGGGCAAGGTTTTGACATGGTAGTTTCAATTTTATGAAACTGTTGAATTAGCTAACAATAAGGTACTTTCCTATGATACATTTAGGTTAGAATGAGGCTTGAAATGAACTAGTTTGATGCTTGATTAGTTGATAAAGAGCTTGATATATTTAGGTTGATAATTGATGTAATAGCATAAGAATGAATTGATGATATCATGTATCCAAATCTGGAAATTTATAAGTATTATATGAATAAAGGTGTTCTTTGAGTCAACCAAGATGTTCTCACTAGGATTGATTTATGTTTATTTAAATTTTAGATATTGAAATGCTATTGATATGATTGATAATTTCATACAAAAAAAATATTCCTAGGAGTTTGATAATTGAGAATGCATTGGAAGTGTTTCTGATTGTATGTGAATTTAAAAGAAATATGTGTTCTCAACAGAAATGTTGAATGTCGGACTTATATGTGATGAATATGAATATGACTATGACTGAAATAAATGAAAGATGTTGAAAGTGAAATATGTGATATAATGCATCTCATTACATTGAAATGCATGATCAGATAAAGGAAGTTATGACCGGAATGGCCAGTGAAAAAGAGCTTAAAGCTTAAAAATGTGTATAAAGAGCCACAAGCTCGCTAGTAAAATGAACTCGGTATTCACAATGGATAGGGGATAGTTATCAATGAGCCTGGTATCCATAACGGATATGGGATAGTTAAAAGGCACTCAATCACAATAGTTAACAATGAAAATGAAGTCTCATGAGCAATTGCATATACAATTGGATATGTGTTATATGATTGATTGAAATGATTTGTATGGACTATCTTGAAATAGAAATGTAAAATAGTGTACAAAATGTTAGTTGTTGAAATATAATGAAATGTGAAATGATGTTCAATATATGATATGATTTACCTGTGAATTGAATGTGAATTGTAAATTGTTAATTGTTTGAAATGAGTGAGCACATCGATGATGGTTTAATCACTGAGTTTACAAAGCTTATCAAAATTATAACATTGTCTTTCAGGTTCAAGGGATATCAATCAAACTAATTGGAGTATAGCCACTGTAATCAGACAGGAGTTAGTGGTCAAGATCAGTTTACATCTACACATGTCTTCATTGATTTTTGTATTTGAATTTTATTTCCGCAACTATCGTACAATGTATATGTGAATTATGAAATGTAATGATATTCATGATTGAATATGTTTGACAAATGAAATGGACCGAAAATGATTACTGGTTGCTAAAAATGTGTTTGATGCATAAAAAATTACAATGAATTGATTAGGCTGTCTTAACATGCCATCCTCGTAGAGTATGTTCTCGAATAATTGTCAATACTTTCAGGCATATGCTCTATGGGGTGGTATGTTATATTTTTGGTATCAAAGCCCAGGGCTAGCATCTTATATAGGCATATTTGTTAAGTTACATGTATCTTAAAAATGTCATAGCATGCAGTGGTAACTGATCCCCAGTCTGAGTTGCATTTACATAAGTTTACATAAGTCATACGTATGAACATTCATCAAGAGTCTAAGTTGTTAGAAATATTGAGAAAAATGATGATCTATCAGAGTGTAAGAAAAAAGAAAGTTTGTGGATATCTAGAAATAATAAATACTACATGGTTCGATATGTTAGACGAAGACTCAATACATTTGTAATTATGGTTGTATCATCAAATATGATATCAATATTATATTTTAGTTGTATATCCTTGAATTGATATGAATGTGAAAGCATTTTCGTGGATTGACTAAGAAAAATAGAGATATAGATAGAAATGGCAAGATTTAAAATGTACAAGGAAAGTTGAAAGAAAACAAAACTTACTATGATCTTGAGAGGTTAAACTTGGAAATGGAATGGTTGTATAATTAATGTGATGAGAGTTTATGATTGAATATAAGGTTATGTTAGTGGATTTGAGATTTGAATTTCATGATGATTGCGTATCTATAATTCTAAATTAATTAAGAACATACGTATATAAGATGAAATAAATGATAACTAGAAGATGAAATAAATGATAACAAGATATATAGAAGTCCTCAAAGTTAAGTTGATTATTTATTGTGGATGGACATCCGATAATGTGATTACCTTGACAAATGAAGTTACTAAGCACATATGTATTATATTCTTAGAGAAGGTATAGGAAGTGAATCTATGACGTACTGAATGCTCTTAAGTTATAGCTCCCATAGTTAAAATTTTGAGACAACTCAAAGTAGCGAAGTGGAAGCATGTGTTTAGGTGGATGTATTAAAATGAAAACTACTAAGGAGAAGTAACTTTTGTATATTCTACTATCTTGTAGAATAAATTGAGATCAAGGTATCATTAGCTTAAGATATTAATTGGTAGCTTTTCGAAAATAGATCTCTGGATAACATGAGATGATCTTGATGATACGTACCTAAGTATAAGAGTAAATAAACATGATTACTATTTCATTAAGCTTTAATTTATAGAACATTCTGATCATGTGAGATATGATAATAGTTGATTTTATTGAGGTAATATGGCTGACAAGCAATGATGAATATAGTTGATTGATAAGGATTACGTGAACATTATAGATGATTGAGGAGAGAAATCTTCTTTTAATAGAGACTTTCATCGAAATTGTATCAAGTAGACTAAATTTCATTTCTATGAATGAATGACTATTTCACTAATCAGAAATGAATATTGGAGTCGGATAGATTGAGACTCAGGTACAAGAAACTGAACATACTATAAAGAATGCATATGTTTTGTTTGTTGTAAAGTATCCAACTATGTTATTGGATTCTTGAATTTGAGATAACACTATTGCTATTACGAGAAGAACTTAGGTCCACACTATATTCTATATTAGTATATTAAGAAGGTGCAAGTTAGATTTGATGTTTGTGTTATCAATTCAAAAAATTAAGATTTGCAAATGATGTGAAATATGTGGAGAAATCAGTGAAAATGGACAGACCTCAGGATAAACCATTAAGGAACCTGAGGAAATCAAATGATTGGAGAAAATCATTTGAGAAAAGAAGTAAATTAGGAGATTGAGAAAAACATAAGACAATATCATCCCATCTATGGAATCAGTTCGTTAAGAATTTCGAGGATGAAATGTCTTAAGAGGGGGAGAATTGTAGCATCCTGTCTCTTAAATTGTTGAGAGATTTAAAATGCTAGACTAATGAGTCACATGAGTGGTATCATCTAGAATGAAATTGCTACAATTATGACATAATTTTATAATTGTATTTAAATGTGTAATATTAGCATACACACATAAATTGTGAATAAGATAAATTGCACTCAATTGATATATTCCAGCGTATGAAACTAAGATGAATGAGATAAATGACTAAGTGTAATGAATGCGATATGAATGTGTATTTCCAATGTCTTGTACCTTGGTTTACCAATGACAAGAATTTATAGATTATAATTAGTAATTTGGAATTAATTGGAACGATTGAGTGATTTATGAATTAATGTATATTTTTGGACTAAAAAATGCCAAGTGGCAAGATAATTGAATGGTATTAGAAATAATTGATACACTATAATAGAAATAAATGACAGGTGGCATTAGAATTTATTGAAAAGTGGCATAGAAAATTGGGTGACAATTGGTTTAAAAATTGGGAGACAAATAGATTGATTATTAAGAGACATGTAGTAGCATAATTAAATATACAAGTAGCTTAGTTTCTGTGTGGCAAGTGTCATGACACTCACCAAGCCTTAACCCACGACATTTATACATTGAAAGACAACCATCTTTGTCTTTCACTTCTATTTGGTTACATGCTCATCTTTTTCATTTCTCTCCATCTCACAACTATCTCACTCTCACCCCCACACTCACGACCTTGAGATTTGTTACCATTCAATACTAGCCACTCTAAGATCTTTGTTATCTTCCTCATCTTGTTACTAAAAACCCAGCTATTCTTCTTGAAATGGTGATGATCATGTAAATGGAAAAAGCTAGGTTATTTGATATTATAAAGAAGCTTGAAGTTAAACAAGTAATTATAGTATTGATCTTTATGGTTTTTTAAATAGAAGCTTATATGATGATAGTTAGAGATGGATTGATCATGATAATGGTGGTTAAAGTGTGCTGCCACATGGATGAAGAAATGAATGTGTTCATGTTCTGTTTTTGTATAAATGATTAATATTAGTTTATGAATTGTTTTACGGATGTTTTTGAGAAGGAATTGAAGTGATTTTGAAGAGGAAATGAAGTATAAGTGATGGACTATACATGAGATGTCTTGGACATAATAAGTAAAGGTTGAAAAATTTGGAAAAGTGAAGGAAAAAGGGTGGTCCACGATCGTGGCACTCATCCCATGATCGTGGACAGATGCATTAGCTTCTGTGACGATTGTGGGAAGGCACCCCACGATTGTTGGGCAAGGTTTTGACATGGTAATTTCAGTTTTATGAAATTGTTGAACTAACTAATGATAAGGTACTTTCCCATGATGCATTTAGGTTAGAATGAGGCTTGAAATGAACTAGTTTGATGCTTGATTAGTTAATAAAGAGCTTGGTATATTTAGGTAGATAATTGATGTAATAACATAAGAATGAATTAATGATATCATATATCCAAATCTGGAAATTTATAAGTATTATATGAATGAAGGTGTTCTTAGGAAAGTAAATGAAATCCAAAGAAAGAGAGTAAGGTGTTATAAGTAATATTGAATGAGAATTTTGATATTGTGTGATCATATACTGCTAGAAAAAGGATTGAAGACTATGTGATTGATGAATGTATGAATTACGAAATTGGAGTAATCAAGTACACTTGAGGTATTAGACTAAGTGTAAACTAGTTATATCCAAGTGAAAATGATAGAATGATCAAGACTTATGATTTAAGGATACATACCCGGAAATAGTCATTTGAGCATTCATTGTACATAACACATATGCATATGTGTATGATCTATACTTATGTGATTGATCAAATTAGAAATGTGTGAAATACGTGTGTATTGCTTAAAGATAGATACACAAGATTGAACATCACCGTCCAAACATTTCTAGATCATGAAGGCAATGGCTAATCTGGAGTGTACTGTGAGTCAACCTAGATGTTCTTACTATGATTGATTTATGCTTGCTTAAATTTCAGATATTTAAATGCTATTGATATGATTGATAATTCCAAATAAAAAAATAGCCCGAGGAGTTTGATAATTAAGAATGCATTGGCAGTGTTTCTAATTGTATGTGAATTTTAAAGAAATATGTGTTCTCAATAGAAATGTTGAATGCTGGACTTATATCCAATGAATATGAAAATGACTATGACTGAAATAAATGAAAGATGTTGAAAGTGAAATATGTGAAATGGTGTATCTCATAACATTGAAATACATTATCAGATAAAGGAAATTATGACTGGAGTGGCCAGTGAAAAAGAGCTTAAAGCTCAGAAAATGTGTATAAAGAGTTACAGGCTCACTAGTAAAATGAGCCCGATATCCACAACGGATTCGGACAGTTATTAATAAGCCCGATATCTACAACAGATACGGGACAGTTAAAAAGGCGCTCGATTATAACAATTAACAATGAAAATGGAGTCTTATAAGCAATTGCATATGCAATTTGATATGTGTTATATGATTGAATGAAATGAATTGTATGGACTATCTTGAAATAAAAATGTAAAATAGTGTACAAAATGGTAGTTATTGAAATATGATGAAATGTGAAGTGATGTTCAATATATGATACGATTTATCTATGAGTTGAATGTGAATTGTGAATTGTTCTTTGTTTGAAATGAGTGAGCAAATCAATGATGGTTCACTTACTGAGTTTGCAAAACTTATCAAAATTGCAAGAATGTGAATTGTTCTATGTTTGAAATGAGTGAGCACATCAATGATGGTTCACTCACTGAGTTTGCAAAACTCATCAAAATTGCAACGTTGTCTTTTAGGTTAAAGAGATATCCAGTTAATCTAATTGGGGTATAGCCATTGCAATCTGACAGGAGCTAGTGGTCAGGATCAGTTTGCATCTGCACGTCTTCAGTGATTTTTGTATTTGAATTGTATTTCCGCAACTATTGTACAATGTATATGTGAATTATGAAATGTAATGATGTTCATGACTGAATATGTTTAACAAATGAAATGGATAGAAAATGATTACTGGTTGCTGAAAAAGTGTTTGATGCATGAAAAATTTATAATGAATTGATTCGATTGTCTTAACATGCCATCCTCGTAGAGTATATTCTCGAATAATCTTTAATACTTTCGGGCATATACTCTATGGGGTGGTGTGTTACAACACAACTCTTAGAAAATGTTGTGTATATATTTTTCAAGCTTTCTTCTTGTTATGATGACTACTTACATACCAAAAAAGAAATGCTTTCAACACTATATTTATGCTAACATTTAAATTACAAATGAGTGGACATTTTTTAATTGATGGAATACACAATGGAAAGTTAATATGTCTTCGCTGGGAACTACAAAGTGGAAGACATTAAAAAGGAATAATATAAGTGATTAGTACAAATGAACAAAAAATAAAAGGTAGTTAATGAACTTTTTTCAATAGATATATCTTTCCTAAGTTAAAATATATCAAAATAAAAAATATATACTTTGATAAACGATTATTGTACTATATTTTTATACCTATATTGAGTGTGTTTTTCTTGTTATTTTAGAGCCATGCATTGTTTTTGGTCCTATTTTATTTCAGGTGTGTTTTTAAGTCTCAATTTTTTTATGGATAAAAAATATAAAAATTTGGGAGAAATCGTGGCATAAAATAGAATAATTAGAGCTATTTTGGAGATACACACCTATGTAAAGATGTTCGCAACCATGTGAGTATTATACATAGCCATGTCAAGGTATCATATAAGAGACTATAAATGTGTAAAGCTCCAAAGATTCTATTTTTGACTATATGGGGACACACCCATATGTAAGTAATATACATGAACGTGTCTCTTACTCATATAAGCTCTTGTAAATGTGTAAAGTCATGATTTTGAAGTATCTTTTAGATACGCATCACATAATTATGTATAATCTAGAAACCCTAGTTTTGTAATATAAAAGGCAATTATGGAGAGGAGACAAGGGAGGAGTGGTTAAGTCGAAAGCTAAAACGAAAGTTAAAGTAGAAGGAATAATTTGAACCAAAGAAGAGGAGAACATGAAGAGTAATTCAAGAGATCCGATATAGAGCAGCCTTCATCAAGGATTCAAAAGGATTTCATTAAAGAGAAGGGGAGATATACATATCTATGGATTCTTTTCTCTTTAATGCTTCTTTTAAACTTTTGATGTTTGTTTCAATTTCAATGTTTAGGAACTAAGTTTATTTAGTGCTTAGGTAGGACAAACCCTAAGTTAGGATGGATACTCTCATTTTATCCTTTATTTAATGCAATTTGATAGATTGATTTGTTAAGGTTCAATTATGTGTTTACATTCTTGAATTAATATGTCTGGGATATTATTTCAATGTTTGATTTCAAATGATTGAGATTAAGCAATCCATTTATATGAATAAATCTACCATAATTGGAAGGAGTTGCATATAAACCTAGAGATAGGTTAACATAAATCCTCTGGATTAGGGTCAAACCTAATGGAGAAATTCATAAATCAAAGTAATGCGATCTTGAAGGTTATAACTAGAAAGAGGTTTTAGTTAATCAATTAAGGATTAGTTGTTAATGGTCTTGAGAATGTTATTAACATAAGATAGGAATTTCCACATTCTAATAATTGATAATTGAATTGCATGATAAAGAGTTAACACTTAAGATATCTTAGGGGGATTCAATACCTAGATACTAGTTATTTGATATTGAATTAATCATTATGATATATTTGTCCTGATTCATTATTATATTAAATTTTATTTTAGTTTAGTTTTAAAATAAATTATCAACTTCGATGGTTAGATAATAGAAAAGAGGCTATGACTAGTACTTAAACCTCGTAAGATTGACTTGTACTTATTAGTGTTAACTACAACTGCACTGTGCACTTACGGATTAAAATTACATCAATTAAGTTTTTCGCGCCATTGTTGGGGATTAGAATATTAACAAAACCTATCTTTTATTAATCTAGCTATTATTAATTGTTTTATTTTTTTCTTGTTGTTTTTAATTTTTTATTTTATTGACTTTTTAGTTTGATTACTTCTATAGGTCTTGGGGTTAGTTTATCACTTGAGAGAATTCATCACATCTACTCAACAAAGATCTAGAGATTTAAAGGAATGCTCGTGGAGATCTCTGTAGAACCATTACTTATAGATTTTGATATGTGCTTAATTGATTATACATTTATTATATAACACTTAGTGATTAATGCTATGAAATGCTTAAGACATTCACTTTAGTTTATATTTGGTTATAGGTACAATTCAGAAGTGAAAGAGTTAAAGTGAGTCGAAAGCACAATATTTGAGCCATTTTCTTGAGATTTCCACTCACTTGTTTTCATGGAATAAGAAGAAGAAGGATTAGAGCAAGAGGAGATAAGAAAATGTCAAAAAGAACGAAGATGCAGGACTCACAACCATGGATCAAATTGTTATGGTTGTGACTCATCTTTCATAGCCATGAAAGTTTTATCATGGGCGTGAGACTCAACATGGATGGCCGTGACTCAACATGGCACACCCATACTATAATAGATCATGACTGTGATCCCTCAAGGAGGCCATTCATAATAGTGACTCAACTTTGCACGCTCGTGAGTTTTAGACAGCTATCCCGAACCATAGTTTTTAGTATAAATGCAATGTTGTGATGGCTGAAATGATTGCAAATCGTTTGGGAAACAAAAGGGGCAATAAAAGCTTGCATTTTTGGAGACTCATGGAAGCTATGAATGTTAGCCCCATTTTTGGAGTCTAACTGAGGAAGAAAATGTGAGCGCAACACTCTGTAGGGTTCTTATAATGGAATCTCATTAGCCATTAAAGGTTCATCTTCATTCTCATAACATCTGACAATTCCATAATTGAACACTTGATATACGATAATCCATTCTTATGCTTATATCCTCAATTGTCACGCTAAACATATCACTCATTTTATCTCTTATTTTTCACATCAAACTAAGTACATTTGAAGCTCCATTCAAGCCTAAATGCATCATAGGAAAGCATCGATAAGTCCAAAATTTATACATGTACATGATTTGGGACAATAAGCATAACTTTCACTATAGATGTCAAGGTTATTCAAGTACAGTTTTGAAGAGGACTTCGAGTTCTATAAGTTCAATGAAGACTCCAAAGAGAGATTTTGCCATATAAAGGGTCAAAAAGTTTCACATTTATATAACTATCCCGAGAATACCCACTTAACGGACATATGTCCCTTCAAATGGACATGAACTGAGCTAGAACACTGGAATTCCTGAGAAGGTCTACCCAACGGACATCAAGTCTACCCAATGGACATTTACGAGTCAATTTCCAGATTTCTAACTCCTACAAGTTACCTATGACCTCTCTTATGCATATCTATCATTTTTAACTTATTTTCCTCATCATTTTCCCTTCATTATCACTTCCATTTCAGCTCAATATCATTTACATCCAAATCATAATCTATGTTTGGTCATCAATCCAAAAACATAAAATTCAAACTTATGCACATTCATCATAATTTCTGCATATGTTCAATCCCCCTTTATCACCTTCATTTCATCTCCAACTTTTCACACTAATTCTTTCCATTTCAAAACACCATAGTACTCATTTTCTGTTAACTCAAGTAAAGAAAAGGCTGTAATGTGTCCAGCATACACCCTGTGCAGCATCACTAACTTGTAAAAATCTTGTCTTTTAAATTCGATCTCCAAAAATTACACACTTTGTATCATTAGAAAGCTAAAAGGATAAAACACAAATTCCAAGAAGACAACCTTGTCCAAATCAGCCTAGATTAATACAATTTTTTCCCTGAAGTCAGAACACAGATTTTACCCCTATGAATGCTTGAGAATGCAATGCGAAAACTTGGAAAGTCATGAGCAAAACATAAATATATTTCATTAATATTAAAAGAAAAAAGTTTTACAAAGCTTTAATGGGCATTTCAAGACCTAAATACATCATTGGTCTCATAATCTAAAAATATAAAATATATATGAGCTAATGTTACCTGAAATGCAGCTAAAGCCTTGTGTTTTCATAATCTAACTTAAATACAAAAAAAATATGCAGACTTGGAGTGATGCCTTGACTCTCTATCACTCGATCTCATGCTCTTCAGGTAGAGATGGGAAGGAATGGGGGTGAGCTTAAAAGCTCGTGGGTAACAAGTTTATAGCTAAGAAACAAGCAAAACCATTGAAAATATTCATTGCAATAGTAAATTGCCTTGAAATCATAAAACATTTATTTCTCACATTCTCAAGCTTGTCAAACAATTCATAAACAACATAAGTCGTGTATTTCTCAACTTGTCAAGCAATCATAATGATTTGGGTAGTCTATAAACATGAGGGAGTTCTTGCAAAGCTCTGATAAACATGAGGGAGTTCTTGTGAATCTCCAGTAAACATAAGGGAGTCTGTGAGGGAGTCCGTGACATTAGCAGGCAGGCAGGAGAAGCCTTTAACATGGTCAACGTGCACGTGACATAATAGAATGGACCACCATAAACCTACACAAACATGAATTTCATGACTTGTAAACATATTGCACAAAAGGCACATTTCGGAAATATGATTTCCATAAGCATGATATATTTCAAATACCATTTCCATCATCATTTCATAAATCATCAACAAGATTCATGTAC